>JAUCMX010000014.1:22525083-22590083 GCA_033459395.1 Hemibagrus guttatus | reverse complement strand
TGCACCTGTTGTAAATCTTGTGCTTTGGTCATTTGTAAAATTGAAATGCCACTGGGCGAGGCATCTCTCCCACACTGTCCCAGATAGTGCTGTCTGGCGGAGTGAAGGTGGACATGCCGCTCCTCGATGAATGAATTTCTCCCCGCACTTCACTGATAAAGCCCGAGGACTTGAAGTAAGCTAGACATCCGATCCGTTCTGATCACTTCGATCCGACATTACGCGTACTGTGTTTGTGTGCGTCATGGTGACCAGTAACCTATATTATCCTGAAGGAGTCGTCACTGTATGGATTCTAGGCTGTCATTCTTTATAATTAACGAATACAATACACTCTATGAGGAAGATATTAGCAGCTGTAGTATGTGTATATCCCCGAGAGAGACATCCGATACCCGAAGTAGTAGTAATAGTAGTAGTTGTTTCCTTTTGTCCGCAAGAGAGAGGGTTATGGTGTGCGCGGAGTTTTGACCCTTGCGATCCAAGCGGCCAGGCTCTGTGTAGATCAGGCTGTATCCCAAATCACACACCCCTCTAATTCAAAGACGGTGCGCTGTTTTGTGCGCTCCTTGAGATCCTGTCCCGCTCACATGGGCGCGCAGCAGACGCAGGAATCTTACAAGTGGCCGAAAAGAAAGTACACTGGTGTGCATATGTCTGGTGTCCATGTCGTCCAGCGCGTTAGTTGGTGGCTTGTGGTCACTGGGTCCGGGTCTGGTGAAGTGAGAGAAGGAGCGCAGGCGGATGTGAAACACGGAGCGCGGTGAGATTTGGGCTCTGCAGGTGGCCGGTGAGCGCATGTACTCTGGGAGAGAGTTTAACCCCCAAACCGTTTTGTTGGAGTAATCACCTTCCGTCAGTCGTTTCATCAGAAATACTTTCTTCTGTTCTCAATTTCTTTTGTTTTTGATCATTTTAGAGGGTGCTTTTCCACCGAATTTTGAAACCTCATGCAAGTGGTGCAAAAAATTTCAGCTGATAAGGTCAAGTAGGTGAAGAATGCCTCCTGCACCAAATATTCACCTAAAATCCAGTAAAATGTAACACTAACAACACCGAAACCTCAATAATTATAATTGCGTGCGATCTGCTTCGGGGTGTGTGTGTGTGTGTGTGTGTGTGTGTGTGTGTGTTTGCGCAGTGAATGCGACTTGTTGCCATTTTCATTCTACTAAAAGCATCTTTAATTACAATCTATCTTATAAAGGTTTGGGAAGTGTAGTGTGAGGCGTGTCACTGGATTGTGTTACATACACCAACCAGTGGTGGTGTAATGTGTGAAGGTTTTCTTGGCACACTTTGTGCCCTTTAATACCAATCTGAACACCACAGCCTTGTATGAGTATTGTTTCTGACCATGTGCATCCCAGAATTTTCTCCAGAATATACCATATTTTACCTGATACGTATAGCACGATAATGCACCGTGCCACAAAGCCACAAAGCATCTCTGGGATGTGGTAGAACATGAAAGTGTGCCTGATAATATCTGCAGGAATTGTGCAATGCGGTCATGTCCACCTGTACAAGACTCTCAAAGAAATGTTTCCCACGTATTGTAGAATCCACGGCACGAAGGAGTGAGGCTGTGCTCGCCGGACACTGTTGAGTAATGCAAGCCGACATGACTGGACATAAAATAAGAAGAGTGTTCATAACCTTGACAGTTAGCCTGACTGTTTGATTCAGCAGGAGATATTACTGTGGGCAATAAGGCATAGTGTCACAACAAATCCTCTCCAAAACAAAATGGAGTGTCTAGTTTTTAGTGTGTTACAATCGATACATTACACCATAAACACTGTCCTGTTATTACAAGCCACTCTTAAACCCTCTTAAAAACTAGCCCTGACATTTGGATCATTTATATGATGCAAAAAGGTTTAGCGTTAACGTATGGACCTGCAGATTTAGTGCGTATTGTAAAAGTTGTTGATAGGAAATAAACATTTGTCATTTACTGGTTGGACTTTTCCAGACATTCCCATTCCCTCTTATAGGTTTAAAATTATGGCGACTCTCCGAACAACGGCCCCCGCAGCGGTAGTTTGCCAGATGTAAGTGCAACCTTTAGTCTTTGGCAGGAGTGCCAATGTCTGCGATTTATTTGTATTGCACTAGATAAAAAAGGCAGCTCAAGGTGCTCTACAGAAACAAAGCAACATTACAAAGAAGAAAATAAAATGAGGGTTGAAAATAAATAGCAGGGGGCATGGTGGCTTGGTGGTTAGCACATTTGCCTCACACCTCCAGGGTTGGGGGTTCGAGTCCCGCCTCAGCCGTGTGTGTGGAGTTTGCATGTTCTCCCCGTGCCTCGGGGGTTTCCTCGGGGTACTCCAGTTTCCTCCCACAGGTCCAAAGACATGCATTGTAGGTTGATTGGCATCTCTAAATTGTCCGTAGTGTGTGATTGTGTGAGTGAATGAGAGTGTGTGTGTGTGTGCCCTGTGATGGGTTGGCACTCTGTCCAGGGTGTACCCTGCCTTGATGCCCAATGACGCCTGAGATGGGCACAGGCTCCCCGTGACCCGAGAGTAGATCGGATAAGTGGTAGACAATGAATGAATGAATAGCAAAATAGCTATTAGCAAATAGCGTTGTCTCCTCATGACTCGGAGATGCCTGGTTTAGGGCACTTGGGTAGGTTTCTCTTTGTATTTGCATGGTGTTTTGAATCACATCCAGGGTGAATTCCCCCATCATGTCTAGGGCTCCAAGAAAAGACTCCGGATCCACCAATATCCTGACCAGGACAAGGCAGTTCCTGAAGGTGCATGAAAATCACTTAAGAATGAAGGGCATAGCACAAATGTTCCTAGGTTAAAAATGGTAGGATACCCACAATGCTGTTCTGCATTAGTGCTGATAGTTTGTCCAGTGGGAATTGTTCCATCTCTCATGTAAAGAAAGAGATGCAGCAGCACTTTAGTCCTTTAACCTGTCCGGTTAATCTGTCTCCTCATTCGTACACCTTAATCAAACAGATCAGCTTCTCATCATCACAACTAGCTGATTTATCATTCAGCACAAATGTGTCATATACCCTTAAATCTGGAAATTTAAGTCCAATGTTGGATGTTTCCACTACTTATACATTGGATTTATTATTGATATGACGTTCACTGACGCCGGAAAACGATCACTGGAAAAAAGGTAGCTCGTTGTTGTTGTTTTTTAACCTAACAGCAACAATCTGATCGTTATTCCTTACGTTGGAGGTCACAGAAATTTTTCTTCCCTTTGTTAAATGCCTTTGTAACCATGATAGCAACGTACCCTGTGTGTGTTGTTAGCGCTGTATGTAACTGCGGACTTCTCATGGGAATAAAGATAATACAGAACCAACAAACAATTTAGCACCAGAGTCAGGGTGGAGGTTTTCTTTTACATGTTAATGTTCACTTTTACTTCGGCTCAGACTAATGAGAAGACAACTTAATTGACTTTCCAGACTTCACAAAATGTTGTGGGGCAACAGAAATGCATGAGTTGGGGAAAAAAAATCTGTTAATTGGTACATGCGCTAATTTGGTGCTTAAGCCATTGGACCTAAACGGCGCTCTTTTGTCGTAGGTTGTTGCAACTCTGTAAATTCTACACAACCATTTGAGTGAGTAATACCAGTGATCTAAATGGTTTGTTTTTTAAACCCATATGCCTTTGATGGCAAGCAGTGCTCAGACTGCAGGGCTTGAGGCTTTAGATTTCCTCTGTAACATTTTACTGCTCTTTTATTTCGGTCCAATGCAAATGAAGATCTATATTTAGGTGCATGTACAGTGTAGGTGGGTTTGGTATGCATTGCTCTATTAATATTATTATTATTATTAAGTTCCACTGACTGACTGAAGGATGCCAAGACACACACACATTAGTAGAGTGTTATGGTAAGGGGTGGTCCATGTGTCCCTGAAGCACCACTGACATTTCTGACAAGCTTACAGCAAATGTGTGACAAATCAGGGAGAGTATCTCTCTCTCCCTCTCTCTCTCTCTCTCTCTCTCTCTCTCTCTCTCTCTCTCTAACACATTCATCAATGTTCCCTTCATACCAGTCATGTCAATGTTTTCATTACATTTTCATTATTATCATTTCTCTTCATGTGTACATGTTTGTGCTCATGAACCTTCTTATGTAATATTCATCAGCGATCTCTTTATACGCTTGTCAGTGTCAGATTTTGCCCTGACTAAATCGGAATCCAATGTACTTGTCAGCACGAGGATTGCAATTAACCTTGTCAAGACGCAAGCCCATACCCCCCACCCCCCCGGGTTTTTCAGGATCATTATCAGGACAAGCACATGTGTGCCTTTTCAGAACCAGTTTAATGACATGCCAGCAGCTGTGGCCAGTAGATGTGACCCAAATGTCAAGAGTGGGCTCTGTTACTGATCCTGGAGCAGAGCCAGGAGCAGATGTGGGACCTACAACTTCATATCTACAACAGCTCACTTCTGATATCTCTAATATCTCTATTGACATTTGAAAGTTTCAGTAGCTCTGCTACTTTCAGAGCTGCTTGAAGTTTAAGACGAATCCATCAGTTCATATGTCTTTGAAAAATGACACACAGACGATTTGGCACTCTAGATTATCCAGTTTGATGATAGTTCAATGAGACACCATTAACGTGCAAAGTTTACTTATTTTACAATAAAAGAACAGCAAAAATTGTTTAATTTTTCTTGCACTACAGCAATTTGCTAGCCCTTGTTTGCCTTTTTTTTAATTTATTAATCAAGGACACACTTTTTATCCCTTTATAGTTATAGTACAGTTATAATGGCATTTGGTAGACACTCTTATCCACCGCGATTTACAATTTATCTCATTTTATAAAATTGAGGGTTAAGGGCCTTGCTGAAGGGCCCAGCATTTGCAGCTTGGTGAACCTGGGATTCAAACTCACGACCTTCTGATCAACAAACATGTGTTTCCTCACATACCTTTCTTTTTTTTCTCTCCTACACCCTCCTGAAATTAATAACACACAAAAAAAAACAGCTTGTAATGTTACTTGGAACCTGCAAAAGCCCTTTGCCTCTGATTTGAACAAAATGCTGACACTGTGGACTCCAGAGAAAAATACTCCTATGGTTTTACCTTTATAAGAAAATCTAAAATCGGCTATACTTTCAAAGTTATGGTTTAATGGAGTGTACAGTGGTGTGAAAAAGTGTTGGCCCCCTTCCCGATTTCTTATGTTTTTGCATGTTTGTCACACTTTAATGTGTCAGATAATCAAACACATTTAAATATTAGTGAAAGATAACACAAGTAAACACATCATGCAGTTTTTAAATGAAGGTTTTTATTATTAAGGGAAAACAAAATCCAAAACTACATGGCCCTGTGTGAAAAAGTATGTTAAAACATAACTTAACTGTGGTTTATCACACCTGAGTTCAATTTCTCTAGCCACACCCAGGCCTGATTACTGCCACACCTGTTCACAATCAAGAACTCACTTAAATAGGACCTGCCTGACAAAGTGAAGTAGACCAAAAGATCCTCAAAAGCTAGACATCATGCCGAGATGCAAAGAAATTCAAAAACAAGTGAGAAAGAAAGTAATTGAGATCTATCAGTGTGGAAAAGGTTATAAAGCCATTTCTAAAGCTTTGGGACTGCCGCAAACCACAGTGAGAGCCATTATCTACAAATGGCAAAAACATGGAACAGTGGAGAACCTTCCCAGGAGTGTCCGGCCGACCAAAATTACCCCAAGAGCGCAGCGACAACTCATCCAGGCGGTCACAAAAGACCCCACAACAACATCCAAAGAACTGCAGGCCTCACTTGCCTCAGTTAAGGTGAGTGTTCATGACTCCACCATAAGAAAGAGACTGGGAAAATGGTTTGCGTGGCAGAGTTCCAAGACGAAAACCACTGCTGAGCAAAAAGAACATAAAGGCTCGTCTCAGTTTTCCCAGAAAACATCTTGATGATCCCCAAGACTTTTGGGAAAATACTCTGTGGACTGATGAGACAAAAATTGAACTTTTTGGAAGGTCTGTGTCCCATTACGTCTGGCGTGAAAGTAACACCGCATTTCAGAAAAAGAACATCACACCAACAGTAAAATATGGTGGTGGTGGTAGTGTGATGGTCTGGGGCTGTTTTGCTGCTTCAGGACCTGGAAGACTTGCTGTGATAAATGGAACCATGAATTCTGCTGTCTACCAAAAAATCCTGAAGGAGAATGTCCGGCCATCTGTTTGTGACCTCAAGCGGAAGCGAACTTGGGTTCTGCAGCAGGACAATGATCCAAAACACACCAGCAAGTCCACCTCTGAATGGCTGAAGAAAAACAAAATGAAGACTTTGGAGTGGCCGAGTCAAAGTCCTGACCTCAATCCCATTGAGATGCTGTGGCATGACCTTAAAAAGGTGGTTCATGCTCGAAAACCCTCCAATGTGGCTGAATTACAACAATTCTGCAAAGATGAGTGGGCCAAAATTCCTCCACAGCGCTGTAACAGACTCATTGCAAGTTATGGAAAACGCTTGATTGCAGTTGTTGCTGCTAAGGGTGGACCAACCAGTTATTAGGCTTAGGGGGCAAACACTTTTTCACACAGGGCCATGTAGTTTTGGATTTTGTTTTCCCTTAATAATAAAAACCTTCATTTAAAAACTGCATGATGTGTTTACTTGTGTTATCTTTGACTAATATTTAAATGTGTTTGATTATCTGAAACATTAAAGTGTGACAAACATGCAAAAAAATAAGAAATCAGGAAGGGGGCCAACACTTTTTCACACCACTGTGTATAATGCCGAAACATTCCCAGATTCTCCACATACAACGTGCTTTACGTTTTAAAAAGACAGCGGTCAGATTCTACCAAGATTGAGTATTCTATCCACTTCCTCACTCCTCGTTCTCCTTGTGGCACCGTGACACCATCCTCTTTGAAAAGTGTGACGATGATGTAATCGAAATCATGATACTGGCTTGTCAAATTATTACACCATGAAATTATCCAGACTGCCCCATCTTGAGTTCAGATGGCACCTTTGCACCTTAGGCAGGAGGACAGTCATGGTTCTTGAAGCACAAAAATAGTCATGGGTTCAGGCTGTGAATTCAGCAGTGCATTTCTGCTTGTGTACTCTGATAAGAATCCCCACCAGATGGAAAGGAGGTGTGTGGAAGGAGAGGAGAAGTGCAACTTTTTTCCGGGATGGTATCAGACAGCTTGTATGAGATCTTCAACAGTTCCAGGATATGAGATGAAGATCTGAGGTATTTTGATGCCATGTTCACACTGAAGGTTTCAATGTATAGTTTTTAGTTTCATTGTAATATCAGTAATAATAGTTGATGGATGAATGGATAAAATGTATGGTACATGAAATTCTGTAATATTATACACCAATCAGGCATAACATTATGACCACCTGGCTAATATTGTGCTGGTCCACCTTTTGCTGCCAAAACAGCCCTGACCCGTCCTGCACTGTGTATTCTGACACCTTTCTGTCAGAATCAGCATTAACTTCTTCAGCAATCTGAATAACAGTAGCTCGTCTGTTGGATCGGACCACACGGGCCAGCCTTCGCTCCCCACGTGCATCGATGAGCCTCGGCCGTCCATGACCCTGTCTCCAGTTCACCACTGTTCCTTCCTTGGACCACTTTTGATAGATACTGACCACTGCAGACCGGGAACACCCCACAAGAGCTGCAGTTTTGGAGATGTTCTGATCCAGTGGTCTAGCCATCACAATTTGGCCCTTTTGGTCAAACTCACTCAAATCCTTACGCTTGTCCATTTTTCCTGCTTCTAACACATCAACTTTGAGGACAAAATGTTCACTTGCTGCCGAATATATCCCACCCACTAACAGGTGCCATGATGAGGAGATCATCAGTCTTATTCACTTCACCTGGCACTGCTCACAATGTTATACCTGATCGGTGTATATCATTAAAGAAAGAAGAAGAAGACATGATGTTATAGATGTCTTTTCAGATAAAGTAATCACTGAGGCTGTCTGTAATTACCTGCAGAAATGGAACGAATTGAGAAAAAAGTTTTGAGAAGAACTGTGGCAGATTCTTCAAGTTGCTTGGGAAAACTTACTAGCTATTTCCTTATAAAACTGCATGACAGGGCAGGACTAATGCCTTTAAAGGCAAAGGATGGTTATGCTATATATTGATTTGACTTCCAAATCAATAGGTCATGCACAATATAACAGAAAAACCCATCTGGATCTTTAAATGTCTCTAGTAAAAGTCAACTGTGTGAAAGCTTGTGTTTTGCTCTTGTTGTTGTTGTTGTTGTTGTTGTTGTTGTCTTGTGCTTTTGGGTTGTGTCTATGTGAAAAAAGTACAAATGTGGGCTTAACATAAAAGGACAATCCTCAATGACAACTCGCTGTTTGTGTCTATATTTATAATTTCTGGAAGCTCTGAGATAAGACCTCAGCTCAGATCTGTGTCAGAAACCTGACCGCTGGGTGGTTTTCATCATCCGAAGTAGGATTGCTAGGTGTCACTTTTCTATTCGGGTCACTCTGTGCTGCAAAATATGATGTAATGCTTTGTTGTTTCTGTTTCATCTAATCATTCTTTATCTGCCAAACATAGATAGATAGATAGATAGATAGATAGATAGATAGATAGATAGATAGATAGATAGATAGATAGATAGATAGATAGATAGATAGATCGATCGATCCTGTAGGGTGTTCCCATTCTGCAGTGGTCAGTATCTATCAAAAATGGTCCAAGGAAGGAACAGTGGTGACCCGGAGACAGGGTCATGGGCGGCCGAGGCTCATTGATGCACGTGGGGAGTGAAGGCTGGCCCGTGTGGTCCGATCCAACAGACGAGCTACTGTTGCTCAAATTGCTGAAAAAGTTAATGCTGGTTCTGATAGAAAGGTGTCAGAATACACAGTGCAGGATCACTGCTGTTTTGGCAGCAAAAGGGGGACCGACACAATATTAGGCAGGTGGTCATAATGTTATGCCTGATCGGTGTATATCTTCCAGGTGATCCCACGTCTATTTTAAATCTGAATACAGACACAGAAATGTAAAGCACTAAACAGATATAGAGTGTAACTGAATAGCAGCGCAGCATTAGTATTTCTCTCATGTAATTGTCTGAGAAACTCTTTCAGGAAAGAGAAAAAGAATCCAGAGGAAGAATCCCCAAGTTTTCCCCTCACACTGTTACAAAGATTTCTAAATCCAGCTGTCAGAAATATTGACATTTGAAGCAGGAGTTTAGAGCAGCTCAATGAAAAGCTCCCCCTCCGTGGCCACTATAAAAGTGCACCTTTGATTATTTATTTCTTGTACTTTTTTTTTTTTTTTTGGCCAGTGTGCTAGATACTAAAAGAAATGTGTGTGTGTGTGTGTTAACAATATCTTTTGTTGCACAGGATTTTAGCAGTAACTTGGCAGTCTCTTAATCTTCTGTGAGATGTCCAGCCACCAGCCAGGCAGATGGCTGTATTAAGCACTGCTGTGGATTTGTGCTGTGGTGTTAGACGGACACTGGAGAGAAATGTCTCGAGAATCATGCATGACTGAATTCTGGTTCCAAGACTCACAAAAAAAGTCTTGTGGAAAAGACAAAAAAAGAAGAAGCAAAAACTCTATATGTACACAGTTACAAATAGGGCATTGGTGGTTCAAGGTTGTTGATCAGGGTTCAAGCACGGCCAAGCTACCACTGATGGCCAATTAAGCAACCCTCTCGGCTCTAGAGGGCTGTATAATAGCTGCCCCTGTGCTCTCACCCCAACTTCCTCAGCTGGGATATGCAAAGAAAAGAATTCCACTGTGCTGTAGTGTATGTGTGGTGATAATAATAGAGGCTTCTTCTTCACATGGAAGATCGAGACAAAATCCATCCAACCATCTTCTGAAGCATTTTTCATATGCAAATGGTCACAGAGAGCCTGGAGCTTCTCTCAGGGCAATCAGAGCACAAGATGGTGGACATCCTGGCCAGGGTCACAGGTCCAATCAAACTTTTATCAGGATGCAACCTTCTGAAATGACTATTTAAAAACAAATATCTGTAGTAATATAAAAAATGTGAAGAATTTTCAGTATTTTTATTTATCATTGCAGAAAAAACGCAGATCTGCTCAGTCTGTAAGGATTTTGTAGATGTATAATCAGAGAAAGTATTTAGATTGTTGAACTGTTCTTGTTCTGGGCTTAAGGGTAACCATTTGACTGATTTGTGACCTTTAATTTCTAGTTATAGAGATTACAAAGATTTATTGAGATACTACGAGGCTTCTGAGTGTGTTCCTGGAGCAGGGGGACATACTGCTGCACATACACCTGTACTAGTGTAGTGTTTTGTTCGGAGGCAGTGATGGCTCTATGTGAATTCGGACAGGAGCCTAAAACTCCTCATATCAATATCTCAACAATGAAACTATTAGGGTGAAAATAAAATGCTAGAAGAATGACACAAGCCCCAGCTTCACCTCACCTTCACGCCATTCTGTGTTTTTTCCTAATGGTGTTAGTTCCACATAGTTCCAGAAGTTGCTTTAGAAGTGCTCTTTCACTCTGTGTGATGTCAGTGCTTTGCGTGTGAGGTTTTCATTTACATGTACATCATGTGTTTCATTATTTTGTGTTTGTGTGTTTTTCAGGGTGAAGATGCCTTTTCACCATGTGAGAGCAGGGCTGCTGTACACAGATAACTTCCTGACCCACTCGCTCTCTGAGATCAGTGAGGAACAGTTAGCTCACATCTCCACCGAAGAGCTTGATGGTGAGTCTGTGTGTGTCTGCAAAGCTAACCCTAGCCGTTAATATTCTATACATTAATCCATTATACACTGACCAGGCATAACATTATGACCACCTGCCTAATATTGTGTCAGTCCCCCTTTTTACAGCCCTGACCCGTCCTGCACTGTGTATTCTGACACCTTTCTATCAGAACCAGCATTAACTTCTTCAGCAATTTGAGCTACAGTAGCTCGTCTGTTGGATCGGACCACACGGGCCAGCCTTCACTCCCCACATGCATCAATGAGCCTCGGCCGTCCATGACCCTGTCTCCGGTTCATCACTGTTCCTTCCTTGGACCACTTTTGATAGATACTGACCACTGCAGACTGGGAACACCCCACAAGAGCTGCAGTTTTGGAGATGTTCTGATCCAGTGGTCTAGCAATCACAATTTGGCCCTTCATCAAACTCGCTCAAATCCTTACGCTTGCCCATTTTTCCTGCTTCTAACACATCAACTTTGAGGACAAAATGTTCACTTGCTGCCTAATATATCCCACCCACTAACAGGTGCCATGATGAGGAGATACTCAGTCTTATTCACTTCACCTGCCAGTGCTCAGGATGTTATGGCTGATCGGTGTATCTATACAGTTTAAAAGAAATCGTCTGGTTTTAGTTGATCTTGCTCAGCTGCAAATTTAGCAGAGTATTTAATCTTTCTGAATGCCGTATACTTTTTATACTTACTTTTATACTCTTTTATCCTTATACTTGTTGTTACTATTATATAAAATACAGCCTCACAGACAAAGAGTTCATTTCTCCAAATACTTCCCTGTAGATTGTAACCTGCTGAGCTAAGCTGGCAGTTATACACTTGCCTTGCTTGTTAGCTTTATTATCCTCATGAGTCAAGAAACCTTTATACACCAAACACGTGTTTGCTTTTGGATTCTGTTTTGGCCAGATTCTACCTTCGATGCATGTTCTCAATATTTCATTTTATTATTTTCATTTCCTGACTGCAGTCAGCAGTGTGATTTAAAAATAAAAAAAAAAGAAAGATTTAATTAAAGTAGACAAAATATTTTTAAGAATCTAGCCATGGGGGTCACAGTCCAGTGACTTCTGTGCCGGTCCCAAGCCCGGATAAATAGAGAGGGTTGCGTCAGGAAGGGCATCCGGCGTAAAACATTGCCAAAATTAAACCATGCGAATCGTCAGTATGAATTTCATACCGGATCGGTCGAGGCCCGGGTTAACAACGACCACCATCGGCGCTGTTGACCTACAGGGCGCCGGTGGAAATTGGGCTACTGTTGGTGGAAGAAGTAGAGGAGGGAGGAGAGTGCACAGACAGAGAGAGAAGAGGAAAGGTAAGAGTGTAGGACTGAGAATAGGAACTCTGAATGTTGGTACTATGACAGGGAAAGGTAGAGAGCTGGCTGATATGATGGAGAGAAGGAAGGTGGATATACTGTGTGTACAGGAGACCAGGTGGAAGGGTAGCAAGGCTCGTAGTATAGGAGCAGGATTCAAGCTGTTTTATTATGGTGTGGATAGTAAGAGAAATGGGGTAGGTGTGGTCCTGAAGGAGGAGTTTGTGAGGAATGTTCTGGAGGTAAAGAGAGTGTCAGACAGGGTGATGAGTCTGAAGTTAGAGATTGAAGGGGTGATGTTGAATGTTGTTAGTGGTTATGCCCCACAGGTAGGTTGTGAGTTAGAGGAGAAAGAGAGATTCTGGAGTGAATTAGATGAGGTGATGGAGAGTATTCCCACGGGTGAGAGAGTGGTGATAGGAGCGGACTTTAATGGACATGTTGGTGAGGGAAACAGAGGTGATGAGGAGGTGATGGGCAAGTTTGGAGTTAAGGAAAGGAACCTTGAAGGACAGATGGTAGTGGACTTTGCTAAGAGGATGGACATGGCTGTGGTTAACACTTATTTTCAGAAGAGGGAGGAGCATAGAGTGACTTACAAGAGTGGAGGTAGGAGAACACAGGTAGACTACACCCTATGTAGAAGAGGCAATATGAAAGAGATTAGTGACTGTAAAGTGGTAGTGGGAGAGAGTGTAGCCAGACAGCATAGGATGGTGGTGTGTAGGATGACTTTAATGGTCTGTAAGATGAAGTAAGCCAAGTGGTGGAAGCTGAAAAAGGAGGAATGTTGTGAGGAATTTAGACAGAAGTTGAGGCAGGCTCTGGGTGGTCAAGTAGTGCTGCCAGATGACTGGGAAACTACAGCAGAAGTGATCAGGGAGACAGGGAGAAAGGTGCTTTGTGTGTCATCTGGAAGGAGGAAAGAAGATAAGGAGACTTGGTGGTGGAATGAGGAAGTTCAGGATAGTATCCAGAGGAAGAGGTTAGCCAAGAAGAAGTGGGACATGGACAGGACTGAAGAGAATAGACAGGAATACAAGGAGTTACAGCGCAGAGTGAAGAGGGAGGTGTCTAAGGCCAAGCAGAAGGCATATGAAGAGTTGTACACTAGGTTAGACACTAGAGAAGGAGAGAAGGACTTGTACAGGTTAGCTAGGCAGAGGGATCGAGATGGGAAGGATGTGCAGCAAGTTAGAGTTATTAAGGATAGAGATGGAAGGGTGCTCACAAGTGAGGAGAGTGTACAGAGGAGATGGAAGGAGTACTTTGAGGAGCTGATGAATGAGGAAAATGAGAGGGAAAAAAGAGTAGAAGGGGTGAACTCTGTGGAACAGGAAGTAGATAAGATTGGAAAGGATGAAGTCAGGAAGGCTTTGAAGAGGATGAAAAGTGGAAAGGCAGTTGGTCCTGACGACATCCCGGTGGAGGTCTGGAAGTGTCTGGGAGAGGCAGCAGTGGAATTTTTAACTAGTTTGTTCAACAGGGTTTTAGAGAGTGAGAGGATGCCTGAGGAATGGAGAAGAAGTGTGTTAGTGCCGATCTTTAAGAATAAGGGTGACGTGCAGAGTTGCAGAAACTATAGGGGGATAAAGTTGATGAGCCATACAATGAAGCTATGGGAAAGAGTAGTGGAAGCTAGGTTAAGGAAGGTAGTGGAAATTTGTGAGCAGCAGTATGGCTTCATGCCCAGAAAGAGCACAACAGATGCAATTTTTGCTCTGAGAATTTTGATGGAGAAGTATAGGGATGGTCAGAGGGAGTTGCACTGTGTGTTTGTAGACTTGGAGAAAGCGTATGACAGGGTGCCAAGAGAAGAGCTGTGGTACTGTATGAGGAAGTCAGGAGTAGCAGAGAAGTATGTCAGAGTGGTGCAGGACATGTATGAAAGGAGCAGGACAGTGGTGAGGTGTGCTGTAGGTCAGACAGAGGAGTTCAAAGTGGAGGTCGGACTGCATCAGGGATCGGCTCTGAGCCCCTTCCTGTTTGCTGTGGTGATGGACCAGTTGTCAGAGGAGGTCAGACAGGAGTCTCCTTGGACAATGATGTTTGCAGATGACATTGTGATCCGTAGTGAGAGCAGGGAGCAGGTGGAAGAAAACCTGGAGAGGTGGAGGTTTGCGCTGGAGAGAAGAGGAATGAAAGTCAGTCATAGTAAGACTGAGTACATGTGTGTGAATGAAAGGGAGGGAAGTGGAACAGTAAGGTTACAGGGTGAAGAGGTGAAGAAGGTACAGGAGTTTAAGTACTTGGGGTCAACAGTCCAGAGTAATGGAGAGTGTGGGAAAGAGGTAAAGAAGCGAGTGCAGGCAGGTTGGAATGGGTGGAGAAAGGTGTGGGGAGTTCTGTGTGATAGGAAAATATCAGCGAGAATCAAGGGGAAGGTGTACAGGACAGTGGTGAGAGTGGCCATGCTGTATGGTTTAGAGACAGTGTCACTGAGGAAGAGACAGGAGTCAGAGCTAGAGGTAGCAGAGCTGAAGATGTTGAGGTTCTCTTTGGGAGTGACAAGATTGGACAGGATTAGGAACAAGTACATCAGAGGGACAGCTCATGTTGGACGTTTGGGGGACAAAGTTAGGGAGGCCAGATTAAGATGGTTTGGACATGTTCAGAGGAGGGAGAGTGAGTATATTGGTAGGAGAATGTTGGACATGGAGCTGCCAGGCAGGAGGCAAAGAGGAAGGCCAAAGAGGAGGTATATGGATGGAATTAATGAGGATATGAAGCTAGTGGGTGCAAGTGTTGAGGATGCAGAAGATAGGGATAGGTGGAGAGAGATGATTCGCTGTGGCGACCCCTGAAGGGAAAAGCCGAAAGAAGAAAGAAGAAGACAAAATATTTTTAAGCACGTTGATACGTCCAGCAGTGAGCAGTGTCATTTTAAAAAGACATTCTATAATTTATATCTTTTAAATTTAGACTGTGTACACTATGCTGAAGTGAATATCACGTGGATGGCCGGGTGTGTGTGCGTCTCTTACCTGGGGAACACATGGCACCAGGATGCACTATGGGAAGAAGGCGAGCCGGCGGAGGCAGTGTCATGCTTTGGGCAATGTTCTGCTGGGAAACCTTGGGTCCTGCCGTCCATGTGGATGTTACTTTGACACGTACCACCTACCTAAGCATTTCTGCAGACCATGTACACTCTTTCATGGAAACACTATTCCCTGATGGCTGTGGCCTCTTTCAGCAGGATAATGCTCCGTGACACAAAGCAGAAATGCTTCAGGAATGGTTTGATGAGCGCAACAACCAGTTTGAGGTGTTGACTCCGCCTCCAAATTCCCCAGATCTCAATCCAATCCAGCATCTGTGGTATGTGCTGGACAAACAAGTCCGATCCATGGAGGCCCCACCTCACAACTTACAGGACATAAAGGATCTGCTGCTAACATCTTGGTGCCAGATCCCACAGCACACCTTCAGGGATCTAGTGGAGTCCATGCCTCGACAGGTCAGGGCTGTTTTAGCAGCAAAAGGGGGACTGACACAATATTAGGCAGGTGGTCATAATGCTATGGCTGATCAGTGTTTCTGGATGTTTTTCTGCTCCTGATGGATCGTGTCACTAGACTTCTGTTCTGTTTGTATTTCTAATGCTAGCTCCATATGGATCATGGGGAAAATCAAATAAGTGCAACTCTGTGACCTATCTTAATTTTGGTTTATGAGGAGATATTATTAACAGTTGATGAATTTTTATAGCCCTATAGCAGGCTTATTTAAATAATAAATGAGAGTATTGTTCATAATGTTATTATGTGCAGGGGAGGGGCTGTTTCATCTTCGGTCTTTGGGTACTCTTTAAAAGATGTTCAAGGCTCCTGTAGCCTGGTGTGTATATTCAGCTTATCTGCTGTTTTTTGACATCATACAGTATATTTCACTGGACTGATATTGATCCATCAATTGATCTTTGTGGAAAGAGTAAACAATAGTACATACGCTATATTACCAAAAGTTTTGGGACACCCCTCCAAATCATTGAGTTTAGGTGTAGTTTTTCAGGGGTTGGGCTTGGCCAGTTAGTTCCAGTGAAAGGAACTCTTAATGCTTCAGCATACCAAGACATTTTGGACAATTTCATGCTCTTTGTGGGAACAGTTTGGGGATGACCCCTTCCTGTTCCAACATGACTACACACCAGTGCACAAAGCAAAGTCCATAAAGACATTGATGAGCGAGTTTGGTGTGGAGGAACTTGACTGGCCTGCACAGAGTCCTGACCTCAACCCCATAGAACACCTTTGGGATGAATTAGAGCGGAGACTGCGAGCCAGGCCTTCTCGTCCAACATCAGTGCCTGACCTCACAAATGCGCTTCTAGTGGAATGGTCAAAAATTCCCATAAAGGAATGCAAAGGGCGGTACAACTCCATATTATGTCCATGTGCATGTAAAGGCAAACGTCCCAAAATTTTTGGCAATATAGTATATCTGAGCAGAAGCCAGTCTTCGGTACACGGTGACAAAGCTCCACTTCAGGAAGATTTTTGTTTTGAAGAGCATCACCTGATTAGAGTAGCATAAAGAAAGCTGGAGTAGTCGAAGGAGAGATGAGATTGTCTCATAGGCCATGTTAATGATGAGATTCTATGATTCTTGTGGGCTTTGCCAGGAGCAGGAAGGGCTCTTATAATCACAGCACAGAGCACACGGCACTGCCACTCCACTCCAATCATGTCACTGGGGGTTTTAATGGGCTTTTTTAAAAAAAAAAAAAAAAAAAAAAAAAAACAAGAGAGATGGATGGTGTTCTCATTGTTAGTGTGTGTGTGTCAAGCTGCTCAAAAAGGGAGCCGTGAAACAAACAGCAGAAACACTTACAACAGTTCTTATTTATTTGCTGGATGCCATTGAATCAGTTACAAACATTCTAACTCATCTATCATAGATGTATTGTACAATTAACATCAGTGGCTAAAACCAGAGCTGTGTTCATTGACTAATGTTATGTAAACTACTGTATTGTGTAATAATTTGCTAGCAAGCTAGCTTGCATGTCTTACTCTGTTAAAAAAGAGTGAAAAAAGATCAATTTGAGCATCGTTCTAATAACAGAGTACGACATATTAGCTAGCTTGCTAGCAAATTTGACTACTTCATTACACAATACAGTAGTTTAAATAACATTAGTTAATGAACTCAGCTCTGGTTTTAGCTACTGATGTTAATTATACAATACATATATAATAGATGAGTTAGTATTTCTACTGGTTCTAATTGCACAAGATGGTTTACCTTACATTATTTAGCCTGTTAGCAAACACAGCAATCTTAATTACACTATAGAATTGTTTACCTAGCATTAGCTTGCTGCAATGCTTGCAGGAGTGGTGTCTTATTTTAGGTAAGTTAGCTAGGTAGCCACCTCACAAACACTATATTGCCAAAAGTTTTGGGATGTCTGCCTTTACATGCACATGAATGTAATATGGAGTTGTCCCGCCCTTTGCAGCTAGAACAGCTTCAACTCTTCTGGCAAGGCTTTCCACAAGGTTTAGGAGTGTGTTTATGGGGATTTTTGAACATTCCTCTAGAAGTGCATTTGTGAGGTCAGGCACTGATGTTGGACGAGAAGGTCTGGCTCGCAGTCTCCGCTCTAATTCATCCCAAAGGTGTTCTATGGGGTTGAGGTCAGGACTCTGTGCAGGACAGTCAAGTTCCTCCACACCAAACTCACTCATCCATGTCTTTATGGACTTTACTTTGTGCACTGGTGTGCAGTCATGTTGGAACAGGAAGGGGTCATCCCCAAACTGTTCCCACAAAGTTGGGAGCATGAAATTGTCCAAAATGTCTTGGTATGCTGAAGCATTAAGAGTTCCTTTCACTGGACCTAAGGGGCCGAGCCCAACCCCTGAAAAACAACACCTGAATTCAATGATTTGGAGGGGTGTCCCAAAACCTTTGGCAATATAGTGTAGCTAATGTTGTCAAATGGTTATACAGCATAAATAAATTATACCCATTTATGCTAATTATGGTCTCCTGTCAGGTAAATAAATAAAACAATGGTTCACTGTGATGTTAAATAGTGAAGTTAAAGTAAAATCATTAGCTTTTTAGCTTATTAAATAATTTGAGCTTATTAGCTTTGGAGTCAAAGTTCTTTCTGTTTCTCCCTGCGTGCAGAGATTCGGGAGGCGTTCCAGGTATTGGACAGGGACGGGAACGGCTTCATCTCAAAACAGGAACTGGGTGTAGCCATGCGCTCGTTGGGTTACATGCCCAGCGAGGTGGAGCTAGCCATCATTATGCAACGTCTGGACATGGATGGTGAGTTTCTATCTTCTTTTCCTTAATCCTCTATCAGACCCAGCTTTTGCTTCACCAAAATTTCCCAGTCTGAAATCTTTCCTCTGTATCTCACAGCACTGATCTGCTTTAATTCTGTGACAAGCAATCTGCATATGGAAATTATCTTCATTTGTGCAATGTCAGTGTAGCTTAGTCTGGAGAATTCTTTGGATATTTAAGGAATAAGTCATAGGAATATAATCACGGGTGGAATGGTGCAATGGAAAGCGGAGCTGTTGATAGTTGATTGTTTTCCAGTATAAGCAGGTGTTTGATTCCTCTTGTACCACATTGCTGTGCCAACACAAATGATTTTTATTTATTAAAGGAGGATGCATTGTCCTTTTTTATCTGTCTATAGTTCCTCATAATCAAACAAGTTAGTCGCTGTTATATCTTACACTACAGAAGATATAAACAGTTGTTTCCTCTCCGGTCTCAATTTTTCACTTTTTTGTCAGTTACAAATGTAAAGGGAAAAAAACAGGTCATGTTCAAGAGAAACTGAAAGAGCTGAAGACTTTTCCATGTCAGAAACCTAAAGGAAAAGCTTTATCTCTGACTGATACTGGAGGCTACTTCTAAAAAAAAAAATCAAAAACGATCCCTTGTCAATGGTTATACACTATATTGCCAAAAGTTTTGGGACACCCCTCCAAATCATTGAGCTCAGGTGTTGTTTTTCAGGGGTTGGGCTCGGCCCCTTAGGTCCAGTGAAAGGAACTCTTAATGCTTCAGCATACCAAGACATTTTGGACAATTTCATGCTCTTTGTGGGAACAGTTTGGGGATGACCCCTTCCTGTTCCAACATGACTGCACACCAGTGCACAAAGCAAGCTCCATAAGGACATGGATGAGTGAGTTTGGTGTGGAGGAACTTGACTGGCTTGCACAGAGTCCTGACCTCAACCCCATAGAACACCTTTGGGATGAATTAGAGTGGAGACTGTGAGCCAGTCCTTCTCGTCCAACATCAGTGCATGACCTCACAAATGCATTTCTAGAGAAACGGTCAAAAATTCCCATAAACACACTCCTAAACCTTGTGGAAAGCCTTCCCAGAAGAGCTGTTATAGCTGCAAAGGGCGGGACAACTCCATATTATATCCATGTGTATGTAAAGGCAGACGTCCCAAAACTTTTGCCAATATAGTGTACAATTTTCTTTGTTAAATAGCAATCAAGTCCAATACAATAATGTTTGAGAATGAGTGCATTATCATAAACCTGGGATTTGCTTTGGAGCTGAAACTAATGTCAAGAGTTACTGCTATGGAAAATAAATCAACACCTTCTGACCAAACAAAATTGAGAATTCAATAGCACTGTGGTGCAAATCAATATAGGTTATACATCTCTGGATCTCACTTCTGCTTTTGGCAGAGGTGTATCCTGTAATGATAAATAGGATGTGACAGGTAGCGAGTGCATGTCGCTGTAACCTGCTGATTGCACTGCACAGACATAATGCAGATTTGTTTAAACATATTGATTCATATTAGCACCAGGAGCTACGAGCTACGATTTTAACACATTCACACCCAGGATTGATTTAAAATGGGTGCATTGTTTCATTGTTCTTATTAATGGTTATTTCATTGAAATATTGTTTATGTTTCTTTACTGGTCAATGATTCTACACTGGTCATAGGTTTAGGTGAAGCATTTTAAGTTAAGCTGCTGAGTTATATACATCAATATAAAATCATGTGCCAAATCATACGATGTATGTGCAATATCTTATTATATACAATATATTCTAGTTCCCTAGCACCTGTTTTGTACTCTAGATAGATTACAATAATAGATTCGTGTATATATAGATTATTTCATTTATATTTCATTTATATTCATGTTTTTGTTAAATGAAGTTCTGTCTTATCTTATCTTATCTTATCTTATCTTATCTTATCTAAAATAACAAGACTTCCCTTACATGCCTTTCCTCACCATTGTGACGCAGGAAATAAAGTGACAAGTTCAAAGTTGAAGGTTCTTTATCTGTCACATGCGTATTACATACACTATATTGGCAAAAGTCTTGGGACGTCCACCTTTACATGCACATGGATATAATATGCAGTTGGCCAACCCTTTGCAGCTATAACAGCTTCAACTCTTCTGGGAAGGCTTTCCACAAAGTTTACTGATGTTGGACGAGAAGGCCTGGCTCGCAGTCTCCGCTCTAATTCACCCCAAAGATGTTCTATGGGGTTGAGGTCAGGACTCTGTGCAGGCCAAGTTTGTACACAGCCAAGACTGGACCAGCTCCCTCTTACCTCAAAGCTCTTATTACTCCTCACACCTCAGATCTACTAGCACTGCTCGACTGGTCCCACCATCTCTCAGAGTACACTATATTGCCAAAGGTTTTGGGACACCCCTCCAAATCATTGAATTCAGGGGTTGGGCTCGGCCCCTTCCTTCCAGTGAAAGGAACTCTTAATGCTTCAGCATACCAAGACATTTTGGACAATTTCATGCTCTTTGTGGGAACAGTTTGGGGATGACCCCTTCCTGTTCCAACATGACTGCACACCAGTGCACAAAGCAAGGTCCATAAAGACATGGATGAGTGAGTTTGGTGTGGAGGAACTTGACTGGCCTGCACAGAGTCCTGACCTCAACCCCATAGAACACCTTTGGGATTTTTTTCCTTTGGGAAATTGAATTAGAGCGGAGACTGCAAGCCAGGCCAAAACTCGGACGTCTGCCTTTACATGGCCGAGCCCAGCCCCTGAAAAACAACACCTGAATTCAATGATTTGGAGGGGTGTCCCAAAACTTTTGGCAATATACTGTAGGCATACATCTAGACTCTTCTCTGTTTTGGCACCAAGGTGGTGGAATGAATTTCCCATAGATTTTCAAACAGCTGTGTCACTTGACCGTCTTCAGACGCCGGATGAAGACCTACCTCTTCCTGAAACACTTAAACTAGCTCTTATTTTCCCTGTTTGTTTTATGTTTTATGCTGAAAAAAAAAATTCCTCCCAACCCAGTATTTAGCCTGATGGTATCCTAAGTCTGTGACTTATTGAACCAGTCTTAATGTATTCACTGATAAAGACTTCAGAGCACTCTTGTACGCGGCTCTAGATAAAAGCGCCAGCCAAATGCCAGAAATGTAAATGTTATTGTACACATATACAGCTTCTTTAAGTCCGAGTGTATAAAACACCTCTATAGCATGTACCGGCTCCATTGGTAAGGGCAGATCAATGTTGCCATGAATAGAAGACCTGCATAGATTTGTCTAATCAGTCATTAAGACAGGTGATCAATCCTGACAGCAGAACTGGTCACTGGGGACAAATGCCCTGTCCAGCAGCTGCACTGAAACACAGCACATGAAAAATCTTGAAGATACAAATGGATTTTGTTAATTTTGCAGCCTAAAGGAAGACTTTAATTAGTGATTGCACCAACTGATACAAGCAAAAGGATAAGTGTTAAATTTGTAGAAGGCTGTTTACATTTTCTGATAATGAAATAAGACTTTCTACTGCCGCAGCCTGCTGGACTTCCTGTATATCCCGAGTGACCGATGTCTCGTCCAATCAGAGGGAAGAATTCCATTCACATACTATACCTACCTTATTGCTCCCGTATTATATTTCAGTAGGTTTTTAGACAGTGTCTCACCCCATATTTAAATCCAGTTTTAACATGACACGCATGCGGTAGGTTTCAGTTCTACTCTTCTGGGAGTCTTGAGATCCACACTCAGTATAAGTACAATGAACACAATCAGATTTATCAGAAATCAGATTTAAATCCTTTGATCCCTTCCCTGGGGCACGGTGGCTTAGTGGTTAGCACGTTTGAGGGTTCGATTCCCGCCTTCGCTGTGTGTGTGGAGTTTGCATGTTCTCCCTGTGCCTCGGGGGTTTTCTCCGGGTACTCCGGTTTCCTCCCCCGGTCCAAAGACATGCATTGTAGGTTGATTGGCATCTCTAAATTGTCTGTAGTGTGTGATTGCGTGAGTGAATGAGAGTGTGTGTGTGCCCTGCGATGGGTTGGCACTCCGTCCAGGGTGTATCCTGCCTTGATGCCCAATGAGATAGGCACAGGCTCCCCGTGACCTGAGTATAGATCGGATAAGCGGTAGACAATGAATGAATGATCCCTTCCCCTACGTCGCATGTGTTATCTAGAATTATTATTAGAATTATTATTCGTTAATCACCTGCAACATGGCCACTAACGCATGTGCATTTGATCAGATTATGCACACATAAAATCTTTTCCTGACTACGTTATCCGCTATTGAAAAGGCTTCTCGGGATGTAAACAGTAAGAAAGCTCAAATACGCATGTTGCAGAGTTCAAGTTGCAGACATAAAAAATTCCAAATAAATATTTCATAGTAAAGCAATGCATGAACTCAGTCAGAGCTGAATGTTCTCTCTCTCGCTCTCTCTCTCTCTGTCTTTCTCTCTCTGTCTCTTTCTCTCTTTCTTTCTGTCCCTGTCTCTCTCTCTTTCTCTCTGTCTCTCTCTCTCTTTCTTTCTGTCCCTGTCTCTCTGTCTCTGAACTCTCTCTCTGTCTCTCTATGTTTCCCTCACTCCCTTTCTTTCTCCCTGTCTCTGTCTCTCTCTGTCTGTCTCTCTCTCTTTCTTTCTCTCTGTCTCTCTATGTTTCTCTCTCTTTTTTTCTGTCCTTGTCTCTCTGTCTCTGAACTCTCTCTCTGTCTCTCTGTTTCTCTCGCTCTCTTTCTTTCTCCCTGTCTCTGTCTGTCTGTCTCTCTCTCTCTCTCTCTCTCTCTCTCTCAAAAGAGTAATATTTGAGGATTTTTTCCTTTCGTACTCTGCGTGTTAGGTTTACTTCCTGCACTTGTGTTCAATCAGGGTTGTGTTCTTATTCCTACCACCTTTCACCTCACTTGTTTTGGTTTTCACTTCAGTATGATTTCTGCCCCAAGGAAGGGGCAGATAACACAGCAGGGAGGAAAACACACCAAGGATCAATTTAAGCAGACCGAACACTACAACTATGAAAGCACCATAAAAGATATAAATATCCCTTGTTTCTTTAAATTTTGCTGATGCCTCTACAGTACTGGCTGGAGAAACACTGGAGCTTACACTGAGTTTTTGAGGAGTGTAGACCATCTAGCGTAGCTGTCAGGTTGGGATTTGATAAAGTCATTTGTTCTGGAAGGTGGGTTCATGCTGGATGAGTCTCCCTCCAAAAGTACAAAACACAGTGGACTAGAAGATGTCTGAGCTAGAACCTCCAGGTTTAATGAGGTCATGTGGGATCTGTGTTATTAATAGCAAAATGAAATATTGCCTTTGGGTTACGCGGCGTTTTACACCACTGTGTAAGCGCTAGCACATGACTGTCTAACATGAGCGATTATTATTATTATTACATTATAAATCTTGAAGTGTGTGGCTTGCATCGTTAGTGGGAAAGAAGTCGGTTTTCAGAAACGTTTTTCTCGCTTCTGCAGGTGATGGACAGGTGGATTTTGACGAGTTTGTGACAATACTGGGACCTAAGCTCCTCTCATCTGACACCAGAGAAGGCTTCCTCGGCAGCACGATAGACAGCATCTTCTGGCAGGTCAGGAAAATTACCTTTTTTTTTTTCCTCTCTTTCACTAGTATTCTTTTTTATTTTGACTTTTGTGACCTTTGTATTTGTCAGTCTCAATGAAGAAGATCTCTGAGGCAGTTATGCTACCTTCACACCAGTTCCTACTTTAAGTATGAGGTAATACGTGTTGAAATGATGGCCTATGCGTCTGTTAAAGCCAGAAGGGGGCGTGGCTTTTGTGCCTGTCAGTGACGGTGCCCAAGAAGGCATGGATTCCTGTGCATGTTCTTTGTAGTGAAGGAGGCATGGTTTCTGTACCTGTTTATCCTAGTGAAAAAGGCGTCAGCTCCGTGTATGTCAGTCCTAGTAAAAAAGATGTAGCCTATGTGCTCATTAGTCGGCGAGACGAAGGCATGGCCTTTGTATCGGTCAGTCCCATTGTTCCGGCACTCATTGTTTTCTCTAAATGAATCTTAAATGCTTAGATTCATTGATCATCTTAAGTTGTCTTTATTTGTCACATATACATCACTGCACAGTGAAATTCTTTCTTCACATATCCCATCCTTGGGGGTTGGGGTCAGAGCGCAGGGTCAGCCATGATGCATTGCCCCTGGAGCAGGGTAGGTTGGGGGCCTTGCTCACGGTGGCAGCTTGGTGGTGCTGGGGCTTGAACCCTGATCTTCCAGTTAACGACCCAGAGCCTTCTTCACCACCCCTTCTTCAGATGCTCCCTGTGGGCTGTGGTCAGAGTTGGTGATTTACTCAGTGACAGTTTTTCATATTCAGAACTGGCTTACAGAGGAGAAGCATCAATGATGGGGTTATTCAACAGTGTACAGAACACGGCTTTTAAATAAAGCGCTCGCCTTTAAGCGCATAACCGAGAGCACACCTCTGGCTTCGTTATGAGTGGAGCTCCAGCACAAATTGTCCAAGTAGCACGTAACTACTACTTTAACCTCTGAGGTCTGAATACCAATTTGTGCAGTTTCAGTCTTAACTCCTCTCTACTCATGCATAACTTAACTGTGAATACAGCCCATGTCTTTTATTTGAAAACATCTTAACATTCACGGCACGTGGAATAGACCGCTCCCACATAAAGCCTGTTTTCCATTGGATTATAGCTCACTCGCCCCTCTACCTGCATACAGCGTCCCGTGATGAGCAGCCAGAATGATTCTTCCCACAAATCCAAGCTTCAAGCTAAGGACAGAGTGCAGGACTACAAAGTGAAGCTCATCTATGTAGACATCTAGCCACTGTTGTCTTTCCAAGAGCTCCTCTGAGGGGAATTCCAACGGCGGTACGGACGGCATATTAATTGAATGTAGCACAGTTCACTGGTTTAATGTGAATCTGGATTTGGATGTCAGGGCTGCTTGGGGATTTTTGCTTGGAAACTAATCTAACTACTATTCATGAGCATGCTAAACGCTTTAGTGCGAAATCAATAACGCCTGAATCGAAAGTAGTAAAATTCCCTGTTTTCACACGCAGCCAAGCGAGCTCCTCGATACATGTGTGTGTTTGTATAACAGCAAGGTCACAGACACTGCATGTCTCTGGAGTGATTTAACGGCTCACCCCAGCACACACCCAGTGGGACACAATGACTCATGAATAGAAGTATAATTCAGGTAATATCTTCACACCTGCTGAGCTGCATACCAATCACCCAGCAGCCTCAACACACACAAACAATCCCTCTTATTGCAGCTGAAACTCCCGTATGGGTTTAATAATGGCACAGCGACAAGCAATATTGTGCTGATGACGGAGGAAATATCATCCAAAACACACCCTAGCATTCATTCATTGCAAGCGAGGTTCATCTCTTTTTCTGTTGCGGATTATCAAGTCGCATTATCAGATGACACGCTAATGCTAAGAGAAATTAGTGCTAAAAATAATGATCATAATAAATGCACAAAGGTTACTGCAAATAATAAACACAATGTTTGTTTTCCTCCTATAAACTTTCACTTCGATTATTACCAGGAGTAACTAACGTACCGTTAAGGGTGTGTGTGTGTGTGTGTGTGTGTGTGTGTGTATTTATTTTGCTCTGCTCTCAGACAGAGCGTACACACAAAGTCGTACAAGGTCAGACATGCAATGTACCTGATTCAGACTTTTCTCATACGGTTGCTGAATTCTCATGAGCCTCCGACCAAATTAATTACGTTACAAACCGATTTCTGTTATGCTTTTAAAACAGAAACAGACTCTTCGACCAAAGCTCTTTCAGAGATCATCCTGAGATACAATGGAATACACAATTTAGTCAGTGTAAAATTCTCAAGCTTGCATAGTCGAGTCTCATCGATAACTACGGTAAGATCTTTAAATGATCATGATGAAAACTGTTTTCATTGCAAACTCTATTATGGACAATGAGCAAGTGTAAGGATTTGAGCGAGTTTGACGAAGGGCCAAATTGTGATGGCTAGACCACTGGATCAGAGCATCTCCAAAACTGCAGCTCTTGTGGGGTGTTCCCGGTCTGCAGTGGTCAGTATCTATCAAAAGTGGTCCAAGGAAGGAACAGTGGTGAACCGGAGACAGGGTCATGGGCGGCCGAGGCTCACTGATGCACGTGGGGAGCGAAGGCTGGCCCGTGTGGTCCGATCCAACAGACGAGCTACTGTTGCTCAAACTGCTGAAGAAGTTAATGCTGGTTCTGATAGAAAGGTGTCAGAATACACAGTGCAGGACGGGTCAGGGCTGTTTTGGCAGGAAAAGGGGGAACAACACAATATTAGGCAAGTGGTCATAATGTTATGCCTGATCGGTGTATATAGATAAACTAGGTGTGATCTATGAATTAACAATATGTACATTATAATTATATTATACAGAGAAGATGTAGCAGAATGTACAGGGTGGAGGGTGGTGAAGTGTAGTGAGACTTGAGTGTCCTAGTGCTGTAGTGTAGAGTTCAGTAGATTTATGGTTATGGGGAAAAAACTGGTCCTGAAACTGCTGGTTCTGGTGCGGATGGTCCTGTATCTCCTCCTTAATGGAAGGAGGTTTGTGAAGAGGGTGGGAGGAGTCCGTGATGATGTTGTGTGCTCTGCGCAGACATCTACTGTGGTGAAGAGCAGGTAGTTGGATGCTGATGATGCAATTTTACATGAAAGGGTAGCATGTAGATGAATAAGGGTCGCCATTGTGAATTATCACATCGAATAATTTCTTCTCTGCTTGAGGTTCCCCCAATCCTAAGTCGCTCCATCACATCTCCAAGAGGTTATGAGATGTTAAGTTGGCACCAAGCTGGTAGTGAACCTCTTCACAAGTGCTGAAGTAACTCCCCTGCCGTAAAACCACTGTCGTTTTGTCGCAGTTATAATATCTTTATAGAGAGTGAGAGAAAAAGAGAGAGCAAGAAAGAGAGTGAGGAGAAAAGGTGTAAAAGCTAACGTGCGTGTTAAGCGTGGAGAAGCTCATGCTCTTATTTATATGCTCGGTCAGGTCTAATGTATAAATGTTTGTGCTTTAAAGCTATGTTTGATCCGGAGAACTTCACAGCACCGGTGCAACATAAAAGACTAAACGCTCATTAGCGGGGCTGTTTTGAGAAGAGAACTTTTACAACTAACAAGCTCATTTAAGAGAGAGCCAGAAAGGCTTATAAAAAGTGCCACAGGCAAGCGTTGCATCTTCTTTAAGAGCGCTTGAACAAACTTTTCTGCATCTTTTCCTGCTTGGAATTTGCCGTAAAGCTGTTAGAGTGTGAATTAATGAACATATAGACATTCATTAAGAAAGCGAGTGAGCTTGCTAAGATATTATTATCATCTAAGAAAGCTCACCTTGATTATGTGACAATTCCGAGCAGGTTATTTAGCTGGCAAGCACACAGGTACCTGACTGCAGGGAAAAGCTCATGATACCTTAGATGCTTGATAGCAAAACTTACTAACTTGCAGAAACTAGCTATATAAAAACCCACGTATTTTTTTCCTATCCTAAGCTGAAGCTTTCTTCGTTTGTTTTTTTTTTTTTCTCTGTACCTGATGAACATACGCAGCTTAGACGTTCCAGCAGGTGAGGTGTTAGAATTGTGAAATGCCGCATGGTTTTCCCTTCGATCAAAACCTACCGCAGTCACTGCACATGTGTTATTTACAGTTATAGGATCTGCATGCGGTGTTTGGTTCCACGGCTTCCAAAGCTACTTTGCTAATTGCATTCTCCTCATATATCTCGCACAAGACCAGAAGAAAGACGGGTCTGAGTGAGTCAGCTGAGCGTGTTTCCTTTTCACGTCCTTCATTAATACAAAGCCCTTCGGCTGAAACGTGATGAATCACAGTATGACAGAGCTCGCTTCTGTTTATTCATAGCTGACTTTTTTTGAGCTGAATGATGAAGAATAATTTAAAGGAATGGGATTTTTTGAAACTATGATTGTTCAGCTTTCATTCACTGCTTCTCCAAAGAAAGGAGGAAATCACTTAATTAACAAATTTTAATTATATTTTTGTCCAATTCACAGGTCATTCATTCTTGAGGTTTGGTGATTTTCTCCAATTCTTTCCCAATTAACGCCCATGCAAATAAACTTTGCTTTTTGGAATGTTCTCGAGCAATAATCCTCTTGATTAATTTTTTTGGAACATAATTCATTAGCTTTTGCTGTTTATTTATATTGAGATCAGCTTCAGCCTATTTTACACCCAAAACACATCCAGTAAACTACCATGTTAGTCAAAGTGCGGTCAGTTTATAAATTGTCTTGAAGTTCTACAATATTTGTCTAATTTTTGCAGGGAATAACAATTTTTGTGATTTATACCCAAAAAGGGGATATACATATAGTATGTCAAATCATCAGGCATAACACTGTGAGCAGTGAGAGGTGAAGTGAATAAGACTGAGTACCTCCTCATCATGGCACCTGTTAGTGGGTGGGATATATTAGGCAGCAAGTGAACATTTTGTCCTCAAAGTTGATGTGTTAGAAGCAGGAAAAATGGACAAGCGTAAGGATTTGAGCGAGTTTGAACAAAAAGGGCCAAATTGTGATGGCTAGACCACTGGATCAGAGCATCTCCAAAACTGCAGCTCTTGTGGGGTGTTCCCGGTCTGCAGTGGTCAGTATCTATCAAAAGTGGTCCAAGGAAGGAACAGTGGTGACCCGGAGACAGGGTCATGGGCGGCCGAGGCTCATTGATGCACATGGGGAGCGAAGGCCGGCCCGTGTGGTCCGATCCAACAGATGAGCTACTGTTGCATGTCCAGTCATGTCCAGTTTTATTCCTTACATACTGTAATACACCATAAATGCTTGCATTTGTAGGCTTATAATTCCAGCTCTAATAAAAAAAAAAAAAAGAGTTAACAGTGGGGTTGGTGGAGATGTGAGAATTTTGGTCCTTTCAAATGGAGTTACTGGCCAAAAAAAGTTGAGAGTCCCTGGTCTAATTCAGGATGCTTCAAGCTATCGGAGTCATAAAACTATTCATTAAATGCATTTTAAATGCCAAATTGCGTGCTAACGAATCTCAGCTTATTAAACTGTGTTTGGTTGTGCATTCATTCTCTAAATTAGCCTGATACTACTTAGAGCTTAGCACTGATGCGGAACATGAATGATTTTATAGAGATTTGTCATAAACCCACGGAAGCTTGTTAAATTATAATAGCCGAAAGAGTTGTGCTTTTCAGCAACACAGCTCGATAATGCAAACAGTTTGCACTGCGGTACATCTGTAAGCATGTATGTGTGAATGTCTTAGTGTTACTGGCTGGTTTGATGTCATGTTAGCTAGGTGTGAGAGTGTCAGATGTCAAGCACTTAGCAGTTAGCAGAAGCCAGGAGTCATATCGTAACGAACGGGAGGCAGTGTGGGTAATGATGATGAGCATAAACATGAATGAAGGCGGGAATGTGCTGTGTTATTGGTGGGATGATAAACCCCACACTCCATGCTGTAATAGCCCTGCTTCCAGCCACACCATGCACTGTGAAACACCATCTGTCCAACTCGCACTTCTCCAAATGATTGTAGAAGCTCAAGGGACTGAATTTCAGGGGTCTACTGCCTTGGAAATTGATTCTTGAAAAATGTGTGTGTGTTAGAGAGAGAGAGAGAGAGAGAGAGAGAGAGAGAGAGAGAGAGAGAGAGAGAGAGAGAGAGAGAGATCTATTTAATTCAAGGTCAAAGATTAAGTTATTGCCAAAACATACAGGTGCAATATCACATGGTAATGAACCGTTGAGCCACTGGGTTTGTGCTGATAAGAATTTTTATCTGGTGGCCTCTGATATCTTCATGGAATAATACAGTATTGATTGGATGATGAGATTAAAAAGAGAATTGTGCTGGAATGTGGAGCTCTAAATCATCTCCAGACGTTATCTCTGAGGTGAGATTAGTTTATCGTAATTCACTTGTATCCATGGACTGAATGGGGACTGAATGAAAAATATCTTAAATGGTGTCTACAGTCTTATCAAAGAGCAGCACCATGCCGTTTAGTATTAGTCTATTAGGTGTTATCACATACCCTGGAAATTGAAAACTAGACATTTTTAAACAGTTAACTTCTCCTGGGAAGTCGAATTCGGCTATAGACGTGACCAGACTTGGGCAAGGAGAACAGACGTTGTAATTGCGTAGGGTGTTTAACAGTGTCCCCTAGAAAACGTCTCCCTAGATAATAGTTGCAGGTTGCTTTATGTAAGGAATAAAAGATGCGCTCCGGGCTGCGTCACACTAATCTTCTGTTGATTTCTTTCCTACAGCGGCACATCAAGAAGTGATTCCTTTTATACCACAATAATTAGTCGATTTTTTCATTACTATCCGTTTATAGTTACATGTAATGTCTGCATAATGTCTGAAAAGCATCTGATAACGTAATCAATACTCTGTATGCTGGCAGGAGCTTCATTTTAAACAGGGACCAAAAAGAGGGATCATATTTCTCCTGTTTGGCATCGCTTCCCTGCTTCACGTTAAGTTCAGAATACTTATTTATGTATACAAAGCTCTTTCTGGACTTGGCCCACAGTATATTATTGATCTTCTCTGTCCTACCAGAACGCTAAGATCTTGCACCCAACTTCTTCTGTCCCGTTTTCTGACTAAGACAAATGGTGTTCAGACCTTTTTCTGTGGTGGGTCTTAAACTCTGGAAAAGTCTGCTCCATCTTTAGCCATCATTTTAAAAGCTTATTTTTATTCTTTGTCTTAGGGCACTGGTGGCTCAGTGGTAGATTTCTCGCCTCTCATGCCGCAAGCCCGGGTTCAATTCCCAGCCAATGACCAAGCCCCAGCCACTGGATACAGTGCCAGTCCCAAGCCTGGAAAAATGGGAGGGTTGCGTCAGGGAGGGCATCTGGTACAAAAGCTGTGCCAAGTTGTTGTGCGGACCAGTTGGTCCGCTGTGGCGACCCTGAACAGCCGAAAGCAACTTCTTATTTTTATTCTTTGTCTTGTTTTTTAACGTGATGTCATATGATGTTATGTACAGCACATTGGATCAAACATTGTTGTTTTTATATGTGCTTTATAAATTTTTATACTTTTTACATTTAATGACCATAAACTGGACATGCGGGGGGCACGGTGGCTTAGTGGTTGGGGCACGTTTGTCTCACACCTCCAGGGTTGGGGGTTCGATTCCCACCTCCGCCATGTGTGTGTGGAGTTTGCATGTTCTCCGCGTGCCTCGGGGGTTTCCTCTAGGTACTCCGGTTTCCTCCCCCAGTCCAAAGACATGCGTGGTAGGTTGATTGGCATCCCTAAATTGTCCGTAGTGTGTGAATGAGAGTGTGTGTGTGCTCTGTGATGGGTTGGCACTCCGTCCAGGGTGTATCCTGTCTTGATGCTCAATGACGCCTGACCCGAGTGACCCCGTGACCCGAGAATAGATCGGATAAGCGGTAGACAATGAATGAAACTGGACATGCACTGTTACATTCAAATCACTTTCTAAATGAATTATTTGTACAAAAGAATGAGCAGTCAGGATCTTGACTCACGGTAAAAATACGAATAAGAATGAATAAAGAAGTTCAGAAATTTTTACCATTTAAAGCTAAATATTTAGGTGTATCTGTAGAAACTGATTCATTGATTGAGTTCCGTTTGAGATCTCTTCCAATCCTGCTCCACAGCACTAAATATATATGACCTCTATTCCTGTTTCTTATTCTTAAAATTTGTGTTCATTCCAATGGTCTAATCATCTTCTTTTTAGCTGTAGGTGGCGTTCAGGGAGCAGGTAAGGGCTCCGGAGGGAAAGTGAGTTTAATTTGTGGTTAAGTACCTACAATTCCTCTTTATTTATTTATTCATTTACATTTTTAATTAGTTATTGATTCGAGTGTCAGGCAAACTACTACAGTTTAGGCGTCATGTGGTGTGCAGTTTCGAACTAAAACAAAATTCTCCTGCCAGAAACATGCACAATGACCTCTAAACCAGCCTGCCATCCATGCATGTAACAAGTCATGAGATATCTGAGCGTGAGAGAGCCCTAACCACTCGTCCACTTAACTGAATGTAACCTACTCATAACCAACTCCTGCATCTACTTACCAGTAACCAAACTTAACACTAACATCTACCCCAGATAATCATTAGAACCGAGGCCTTTATTGTCACCACACATACATTACAGCACAGTGTAGCTCTTTTCTTCACATATCCCAGCTGAGGAAGTTGGGGTCAGAGTGCAGGGGCAGTCATATTACAGCAGAGAGGGTTGCTCAATTGTCCAGCAGTGGCAGCTTAGCTGGACAATTGCTTAGTCTTCCAAGCAACAACCCAGAGCCTTAACCACTTGAGCTACCACCACCTCCAAAAAAAAAAAAACATTCAAATATTGGTGAAAATCTTAACCAGGGATGAAAGGGCAAGGATTGGGAAAGCTGGAAAAATTTGTGTGTGTAAAGGTAAAGGTGTAGTGATGTTTATTGGGCAGTTTCTTTCTTCCATGGCCATGCTTGGACTTGGCTGCGAGCTATGAGCAGCACAGACAGGAATGAATGGGACAGACAGTGAGTCGAGTTCCTCTTTCACACATGATAAATGTGTCTGGACACCTTCGACATGCCGCTTCCCGCACTCGTCCCTGCTCTGCAGGTCAGCCAAAGACATCTGCCTCTGACACTTCACTTCACGCTCCATCTCTCTCACGCTCAGATGTGTCATGACTTGTAAACATGCAGGGAAGGCTGTCTTATGGATGGCAGGCTGGTTTAGAGGTCATTGTGAATGTTTCTGGCTGGAGTTTTGTTTAGTTCGGAACTGCACACCACATGACGCCTAAACTGTAGTAGTTTGCATGGCACTCAAATCAGTAACTAACAAAAAATGTCAAATAAATAAATAAATAAAGAGGAATTGAAGGTACCTAACCACAAATTAAACTCACGTCCCCTCCTGAGCCCTTACCTGCTTCCTAAACCCCACCTACAGCTAAAAAGAAGATGATTAGACCATTGGAATGAAGAAACAAGAATAGAGGTCCAAATCTCATTCAATTCCCAATGATTATCTTTAAAAAACATACCAACTTCTAAACATTTAATGTACAGTTTTTGTCAGTTCTGTAAATTATTATTTCACTGATGGTGCGTTACCTTTCTTCAGAACTTTTATTTCATTTAATGAACAAGTTATGCTTTTAGTGAGTCGACCTAAATTTTAAGTTTTGCAAATATCTGAAACGTGGCTTCAGCATAGACTGGTGGTACAGTCTGTCTGAAGAAGTCTAAAATCTTCTTAGCTAAAGGCTCAATCACAGACTCGAAGACTTGCACGATGGCCGCTGTCCATATCGTCCATATCGTGTAGCATTATATGACAAATGTCCACAAAGCAAACGGTGTGACTTCTGTATTTTTAGGATTCTTAAATCCTTACATGTAAGGTGAGAGCTTTCGATTTGAGTCACAGTTTATGACCCCAGTGTATAGTTTCATAGAGAAACAGACCTCGTGAGTGTGTTTAAAGGAGGTGCAGGAATAGCTGGTCAGTCCCTGCAGGTGACAGCTACTCTACATCTCGTGGCAAATGAAATCACTAAATAATTTATGACGGGATTTCTAGTAGATGTCGCTTTTAACCCTTCATTTTACATACCAGAATGTGAAACAAACATAAGTTTAACGAGTTTACATTTCTGGTGTGCACCCTTATTCATAGCGACTTACATTTTATTTCAATTTATACAACTGAGGGTTAAGGGCCTTGCTCAAGGGTCCAGCAGTGGTAGCCTGGTGGAGCTGGGATTCAAACTCACAACCTTCTGATCACCGCAAAGCTACCACATCCCTGGTCAGCAATATGAGGGAATGAATTTGGATCGGATTTCTTTCCAATGTAATGACATTCTTTGTATCTTTCTGTGTTGCTTCATCTTGTGCCATCTCTTTGGCCTCAACATTCTATTTATTGAGTTGGGTTTTTTTTCTTCATTTACTTCCATCCTTACCATGCTATCAGGCAGCTAACTGAAGTGTAAATCCACCCTTTGCTGAACAGTTACGCCGAATCAATGGTCTGCAGTGAGCGGTGGCACAACAGGTAAAGAAATGTGATTAAAGAGAAGGCTCGTAGCTGGATGTGATGTGATGCATGGACTACAGCCCTGCCTGGACATACGGTAGACATTACAGACAGCCTCCTATAATCAAACTATTGATTTCACTGTGTGTTATTAAATTTGGTGTGGGAAGCTGAGAGACTATAAAAAATAAGCGTGAAAACAAAGTGTGAGAAGAATACAGAGTTTGAGTGTGCGACTGAGGGCTTCATTTTCTTTCCACAGAGGAGGGCTGTGTCTAATTTAAAGCCAAACCAGTTCAGCTCGGCTATGTGTTTTCAAAGCAGCAGTGATTCCCAGTGTTCTTTATTGCTATGAATAACCACAACATGTGGAGTTATTGACTCTGATTGTTGAGATTTCATTTTCTATACCAGCAGCTCTGACAGCAGTTCTGGCCGCGAGACAAATCACAGTCTAATATTAATACACTTGTTTTAATACATTATCCATTTTATAATAACGGCTCATTCACAGGGACGTGAATGCCTGTCACTCTACATAATCGTAGTCTAATAATAAATGCCTGCTGTTCTTTAACAAATAAAAATGTCTGATCATGTGTGCGGTGATCAAGTTTTCCCTGCGGAGGCGTTAATTTATTGTCAGGGCTTTGTAAGAGTTAGAGCTAGAGCTGTAACTTTTTTTTTTTCCCCGTCATGGGAATGGACTGAAGATTTGTGCACTTTCCAAATATCAAGCTGTATTTTTTCCAAGAGAAAGTGAAGGATGGAACGTTTACACCTGCTGTATTGTAAGTGATAACATGAGCTAACTTGTTTCATGGACATTCCGTAACTGTAACTATAAATGGATAAACAGTATGGTGTGTATTTTGTAATAAAAAATTGTAATTACTGTAATAGATATGCTTCTGAATGAGGGGAATGAAACGCTACAGAATGTGCCTTATGGGAAAATAATACGTCCCATCGTGGACACGTCACACAGCCCGCACAGCAAGGACCACTGTGTTTTATTTCTTCCTTGTGTACCAAGAAAATTGCACCCCAGCCAGAGTCAATGCTTTGTGTGATTCATTCAAATGAATGGAAATGGCCTTAATTAAGGTATCAGAATGTGGGTTATTATTAATCAAGCTGTGAGCAGTTTAGTGGTGTGTTCTGCTTCTTCTAGGATCCAGGATAAGAAAAATGTAGGTTACATTTCATTGAGTTCACTTATCAGGTAGGGAGTCTTTTTTTTCTCTCTCTCTCTTTAATTTTCTTTTCAACAGACAACTCATCTGTCACTTTTTTTGCTGACTAGCTCTCTAAAAAAACAGTGCGAGTTGAAATAAATCTACAACTACGCCACATCGTTGCATAATGCAAAGTATCCTAATTCAGCTTTCTGTAAATCTCCATGAAAATGAAGTCAGGCCTTCGTTTATCCCATGAGGCCGGTCCTGAGCACTGAGTCTGTCTGGGAGAGGGCGCGGCAAGGCTGAAGGTGCTTCTAGGTTCATCATTGTACATGAACTTGCTTTATATACTGCTCTAGATTTGAGATGTCTTAATACAGTCTAGTTAAAGATGTTTCATTGTGTAATGAAACAGCATTATACAATATTATAACGGGGCAGTGGTCGTTCTAGTGGTTAGGGCTCGTTCCGATCAGGTATAACATTGTGAGCAGTGAGAGGTGAAGTGAATAAGACTGATGATCTCCTCATCATGGCACCTGTTAGTGGGTGGGATATATTAGGCAGCAAGTGAACATTTTGTCCTCAAAGTTGATGTGTTAGAAGCAGGAAAAATGGACAAGTGTAAGGATTTGAGCGAGTTTGACCAAAAGGGCCGAATTGTGATGGCTAGACCACTGGATCAGAGCATCTCCAAAACTGCAGCTCTTGTGGGGTGTTCCCGGTCTGCAGTGGTCAGTATCTATCAATAGTGGTCCAAGGAAGGAACAGTGGTGACCCGGAGACAGGGTCATGGGCAGTCGAGGATCATTGATGCACGTGGGGAGTGAAGGCTGGCCCGTGTGGTCCGATCCAACAGACGAGCTACTGTTGCTCAAATTGCTGAAGAACTTAATGCTGGTTCTGATAGAAAGGTGTCAGAATACACAGTGCAGGATGGGTCAGGGCTGTTTTGGCAGCAAAATGGGGGCCAACACAATATTAGGCAGGTGGTCATAATGTTATGCCTGATCAGTGTATTTTCCAGCTTTCCCATCCCTAGGCCTTTCTTCCATTACCCTGATTAAGATGTATATATTTGAGGTGGTGGTAGCTCAAGTGGTTAAGGCTCTGGGTTGTTGTTTGGGAGATTGGGGTTCAAGCCCCAGCACTGCTGGACAATTAAGCGATCCTCTCTGCTCCAGGGGGCACTGTGTCATAGCTGCCCCTGCTGTCTGACCCCAACTTCCTTAGCTGGGATATGTAAAGAAAAGCACTGTGCTGTAATGTGTGTGTGGTGACAACAAAGGCTACTTGCCCTCAGTTCTTATCTGAGGTAGATGTGAGTGTTAAGTTTGCTTTCTGGTAAGTAGATGCAGGAGTAGGTTACATTTCTATTTATTTATTTGGCAAGATGATTAACGTTTAACATTTATTTGTGGTGGATATGTAGAGAGAGATATAGCAGCTCAGACTAAACTCTTCCAATAGCATGTTGGTCTGATGTGAATGTTCATGGCAAGCTAATGAATTTGATTAATATTTAACACATGTAATCCAATTCGGTTCAGATTTGAAAGCCGCACGCATGCATAACAAATTAAAACTGTCTAGACTGATACAAAGGTATATACGAATGAAAAGAATAAAAAGCATTGATTTCCCAAGAACAATGTAAATCAGTAGATTGTTGGTTTTTTTTTTGTTTTTTATAATTGTTTCGTTTGTAATATTTCTGTAATTACTGCACAGATTGTAAGAGCTGCTCCGAGGATGTTTGGCTCCTCTGTGCCTTCGTGTTTAAGGATTCCGAGCATGAGTCTTTTGCATGTTTTATATAAGCTTCAGAAATGTGTGATAAGGGATTAGTCAATGCATTAGTAAAAGCCGGTGGATAATAAAGACCATAGAAAACCCACTCTTTTTGACTCTGCACTCAATTGCCTGAGGACAGAACATCCTAAAATCACTGAAAGGCTGGCTGAAGGATTTTGTGAGATCTTTGGATAAAAGCTAAAATGTTCTGGTCTGTTTCTCTCTGGTGATAAAGTATTGAACCAAAGCCAAATCCTTTACAAATTGTCCCACCATTACGTCCTCTCTCTCATCAGAGAGAGAAATACATTTTTCCATGTTTTAGGGATAGAGACTGTGTGTATGTCTCTAATGTGTTCAATCTCTAATTCTGTAATGAAACACCTGCAGTGTTTATTCTACTGAAACTCCAGTTTGTGGTGAACAGACATAATACACAAGAATATGTATCTGTATGTTCCCATAGGTGTAGCGCACTGATGTCTTGTACCTTTCTTGTCAATTTGTTGACTGGCATCATAAATCAGTTGGGAAGTAAAGTGGACAGAAAAAGCATTCAGGCTTGTCCCTTTCTGATAAATCTTCTACTGAGGTGTCCCAATATCAACGACTCCTCATAGTGTTACATCGTCCTCTGTCTCATCCTTGTCCATTATTTTTGTAATCAGGATATTTCATTTCACGCTATCCTTATTTATTTATTTTTTTCCAAACTTTTCAGAATGAATTATGGCTAGATAGGATTAAGTCTTTTGGAATGCCAATTAGTTCCCTACTGCAAATCAGTGACAATCTGATTCACACGGTCTGTACCAGCATGATGTCGTACGTTCTCGTAAGGCTGTACAATTAATCATATTAATCATATTTTTCACTGGGGCAAGTTCAGAAGAAGTTTTGGGACACCATATCACAAACCCAGGATTACATCAGGGACCTTGAAGGTGTAAGTTGACCATGATGCCTACTGTGCCACCCAGTTATTCTTCAATTAATCAAGCATAATCAATGACTATATTAATGGGATGTGAGACCACCCATGACCCTGTCGGTGGTTCACCACTGTTCCTTCCTTGGACCACTTTTGATAGATACTGACCACTGCAGACCGGGAACACCCCACAAGAGCTGCAGTTTTGGAGATGTTCTGATCCAGTGGTCTAGCCATCACAATTTGGCCCTTTTGGTCAAACTCGCTCAAATCCTTACGCTTGTCCATTTTTCCTGCTTCTAACACATCAACTTTGAGGACAAAATGTTCACTTGCTGCCTAATATATCCCACCCACTAACAGGTGCCATGATGAGGAGATCATCAGTCTTATTCACTTCACCTCTCACTGCTGAGAATGTTATGGCTGATATATATTATTTATAAGGTAGTCTTGGTATAGTGGAGATTTACACATGAAGCTTATGATTTAGGGTCATAGTAAATGAAATGCTATTTTTTGTTGATTTAAAATAATAAAATGCCATTTTGGGATAGATTATGAGAAATCATGATTCCAATGTTGAGCAAAATAAATGTAATTATCTTTTTAGCCGTTATTTTGCAGCCTCTCCACTGAGAGATATTGCAAAGTTCTCCTGTGTGCGCTCTCTCTCTCTCTCTCTCTCTCTCTCTCTCTCTCTCTCTCTCCTGCAGTTTGACATGCAGCAGATGTCTCTGGAGGAGCTGAAACAAGTCCTGTTCCATGCCTTTCGGGACCATCTGACAATGAAGGACATTGAAAACATCATTGTGAATGAGGAGGAGAGCCTGAAGGACAGCTCAGGAAACTGCCAGACTGAATTTCAGGGAGGTGAGTGGTAAAGACTGCTGGCAGGATATTTCACTGGTTTCACATGATTGCTGGCCTACGGCTTCACTGGTGAATGCAAAGATGATCGTGGTTGTAGCTAGCTAGGTGGCTTCAGAAGCGTTTGTTCTTTTACCTCTCACTTAGTCTGCTATGTGGAAAACCCTTTTTTCAGTGATAACAGCTCTCAAACTGACCACAGAGCAGCTGAAGAGGACATTTCTTTCTTTTTCTATAGAATCTATCGGCTGTTATGTTTAGCGCTACACTAGCAGACGTTAACTACTTGTTATGAAGTATGCAACACACTTATTATAGGCTGATAGGAATGTGTTTGCATATGTGAGATCATATAAATGTGAGTGCTTTACAATTTTGAGGGCTGTACAAAAACAAGGCTTTTTTTTTTACTACCTATAATGTTGCTAAGCACATCAGTTCGCTTGCTGCAATGACGCTAGCCGATCAGATCAGGCTACAAGCTCCTTACATGGCTAGAAATGAACAATGTTAGCTCAATATTACTCTTTAACACTACAAGTATGATAAATAAAGTGCATGTAATTCAGAAACCAACAGGTAACTGCCTTTCCTCTTAGCTTGAGCAAGATAGAGTTAACTAAACAGTACATAAGGGTCGAAGAGGACCGTGAGTCTGTCATGCACACAAGAGAGAAAGTGATGATTAAAGATTTTTACATTAAAACTATGATGCAGTGATGCCATAAGGGTTATAGCCTATAATGTCTTGTTTCACGTACTCATCTGGCACTGTTCATTCCTCCCTTTCTGCTCTGAATGCTGCCTTTTTCATTCATATTCATTCGTCTCATCTGCCGTTCAGATTTGCAATGTGCCAGATATGAGAATGGCCTTCAGTTTCACTCTGAACATTACAGTGGATGGATAAAACGTAAACTAGGGCGAATGTGGCAGGAAGGCAGAGATCAGACCGGCAAATCAAGGGAAAGAAGCATAATGTGATCTAGTTTCTCACAAGGGAGCGTAAGTAACACTGGTTTTCCTTCACACGGCTACGTGGAGGAAAAAATGAATCGGGTGGGATTGAAAGCAAATCCCCTGGTGAGAGTGACTGGGAGGAACGAATCTGATTCCTTAATCAGAGAGGTAAATTAGGAGTAGATTTGCAGATACACTTCAAGCCCCATTCTTAGAGCAGCAGAGGTCTGTTAGCTTAAAAACCATTCATCTAGAATGCTAGGCTGTGGCCTGAAATGAGGAATTATTATGCAGGACAATTTGACCCATAGCAGACATTTGTGGTGCTTTTAGAAAATCGTTTTTTAAAGGGATTAACATGCATTTTAATGCATGCAAAAACTAGCAGATGAGCTTGGTTATAAATTATAGATGTAATCCAGTGTCGGTGTACATTTCAGGCAAATATCTTTATCAGCTTTTATGTTTAAACCTAAGTAAGATTACAGGGTGAAGAGGTGAAGAAGGTACAGGAGTTTAAGTACTTGGGGTCAACAGTCCAGAGTAATGGAGAGTGTGGGAAAGAGGTAAAGAAGCGAGTGCAGGCAGGTTGGAATGGTTGGAGAAAGGTGTGGGGAGTTCTGTGTGATCAGAAAATATCAGCGAGAATCAAGGGGAAGGTGTACAGGACAGTGGTGAGACCGGCCATGCTGTATGGTTTAGAGACAGTGTCACTGAGGAAGAGACAGGAGTCAGAGCTAGAGGTAGCAGAGCTGAAGATGTTGAGGTTCTCTTTGGGAGTGACAAGATTGGACAGGATTAGGAACGAGTACATCAGAGGGACAGCTCATGTTGGACGTTTGGGGGACAAAGTTAGGGAGACCAGATTAAGATGGTTTGGACATGTTCAGAGGAGGGAGAGTGAGTATATTGGTAGGAGAATGTTGGACATGGAGCTGCCAGGCAGGTGGCAAAGAGGAAGGCCAAAGAGGAGGTATATGGATGGAATTAATGAGGATATGAAGCTAGTGGGTGCAAGTGTTGAGGATGCAGAAGATAGGGATAGGTGGAGAGAGATGATTCGCTGTGGAGACCCCTGAAGGGAAAAGCCGAAAGAAGGAGAAGATGTTTAAACCTAAAGTAGGGGAGAATTATCCCCTGTGACCTTATAAAAAGTGCTCCTTTTATTCATATTTGTACTTTTATCTGTTTGTAGCACAATATTCTGCTATAAATGGAGGTCAGGTCCGAAACATTACATCGCTGATATATAGCATGGTTTCACATTTCTTTTAACATCATCTGAAAACGTTCGCACATAAACATCTCTTTCACAGTTCATGTTTTTGCACCATTGGCTGATAATTCTGTTTCCTTCAAATTGCCTTTTTTGTTCACTGGCTATTCAGCAGCCATTCAGAGCTATGCCGAGAGGCGAGGAAGGAATACGACTGTTTAAGTCCACTCGTGTGGAAAGAAATATAGCTATAACTGGAGTGTCACAACCACAACGCACTTACTGAACACAACGACGCGTGGTCTCTTCACAAAGTCCGAGCGATTGTTTTCACGGTCATTGAAAACCATTTGTTTCTCTTCTGTGTGACTTCTTTAGTGCACTCTAAAGGGAAGAATCGGCAAACGTGCGTCCGCAAGAGCCTCATCTGTGCTTTCGCGATGGCCTTCATCATCAGCGTCATGCTCATTGCGGCCAACCAGATGTTGCGTAAGGGTATGGACTAGCTCCGTCCACTGTGACCTCTGAGTGATATTACCTCTGCTCCACTTATCTAGCCAAACAAGACAGTCAACGGATAACTAAACCTGTCGCTGACGTTTATTGCTTCATAACTGGGCTTGCAGTGAGCAAGCGTCCCACTGTGCTGAAGACACCAGCCCACTACTCTCTGAATTTAATGCACTCTAAAGACTTCTATGCATCCAGCTTTAAAGCATATAACAAAGTACTACTTTCTCAGAAGAACTGGAGCCAACAAACGGATGTAAGAAAAGTCACAAACGGACAGGATAAAACACTAATAACAGTTGTTTACCCTCCCTTTATCTCTCTGACAGGAAGACACAAGGGCTCCTCTCTGGTGCCCCTATGATGCAATAAGATTTTGGCCCCTTCTCGTATTTGTGTGTGTTTCTCTCCCATCTTCTCATCGACTCCAGACTCCATCGGAAGCAGGAGACGTGAAAAGGACGCCACTCACCAGTATCTCCCATCAAGGTCACTTCACTGTCTGTATTTGAGCATGTGCATGTAAACTTGCTTCTGTCCAAATGAGCAGCATTAGTTTTTGCTATTGAGAGACCATTTCTTGATTAAAAATGGAGTCACACAAGCTGTAGCAAAGCACAGTGATTGATGGATGATACCATATTTTCCAGAAAATAAGTTGCTTTGGAGTAAAAAGGTACGTCTAATGAGGAAAGTGTTGGATGTATAAGTATATATTCGGTTATATTTCTGATGCCTAGCTCTATAGGTGGTCAAGTTAATAAAACAAATCTTTTTTTTCTGTGCAGCGCAGTCGTTAGTTGCATTTAAATCACCAGAAGAACTAAAGGTTCAATAGGAAACCTTTTATCAGACAAAATGTATTTTTCTGTATCTTTATAATCATGAAGATTTCGATCATACAGGACACCTGTTTGACTGACAGGCAGAACCGCCTCCTGACCGGTTGGACGTTGGTGGTCCACATCATATGAATTTTCTCTCAGTCAGCGTTTCCCCTCTGAGAGTATATTAAATTGAATATAAGGACAGATGTTAGTGTCTTGATTTATAAAATCCCTGAGCCCACCTTTAATGCGAAACATCCATCTGCCTGGTAAAGGGCATTTTATAGTCTGGAAAATATGGTAAATATTTTTGGTAAAACACCAGTTTTTTCCAGTATCAATAAATGGAAAACTATGTGTAGCTATAATACAATGAATAGCTATGTTAGTAGTTGGAACAACGTAAAGACTGCAATATCAGGGTTAAAGTCATTCTTTCTGATCAAAACTGAGTATGAGGTCTTTTAAAGGTCTGATAAACATTTTGTCTGATTACCAGTACAGTGATTCACTTCTGCAGAAGTGTCTATGACAAGTTTTTTGGACTTTTTCGGTCCGTTTTTGATTACTCGTTCAATTCAGACTCAGGCACAGTGACTGCTGCATTTAAGTGCACCTGAAATAAACTGGTCTGTCTCTTAACCTTGTCTTTTTATCCTCCTGTTCCTGTGCGTAACCCTTTCTCTGTAGTGCAAATACTAAAACTGTTTTAGATATATTTAAATGTCTCGATATTCCTGTTGCCTGTTGTTTACGTGTTAGTGTTTTCTCATATAGCACTGCATGCATGTCTGTGTATATAATGCGCTATAGCAGAACTGTCTGTTAGATGCATACCTGAATGTTTAGTCCATGCATGTCAGAACCTGTTTCTCCACATACGTGTAAAGGGTTTACTGGGTTTTATTTTTTCTTTGTTGTCTTCCTTTCATCTCTCATGTTGGAAAAGAATTGATGAGATAATTGAATGAAATTAGCCATTAAATGTGATTTGGGTAAGGAATAAAACACAGCAGGTCATGCTGTTATAGGAAAATAATGAATGATGGGGTTGATTAGATTAGTTTCAGGGTGATAATCAATCATTTTCCAATAACAGCATGCTCTGACATAACTTATTCCTCTTATACCACAGCAGTTTGCCACCTAATACAATTGTATATTGTAATAGACAATACATGAATTACACTGTATTGCCAAAAGTTTTGGGACACCCCTCCAAATCATTGAGTTCAGGTGTTCCAATAGCTTCCATGGCCACAGGTGTATAAAAATCAGGCACCTAGGCACGCAGACTGCTTCTACAAACATTTGTGAAAGAATGCGTCGCTCTCAGGAGCTCAGTGAATTCAAGCGTGGTACCGTGATAGGTTTCCACCTGTGCAGTAAGTCCATACTAAATATTCCACGGTCAACTGTTAGTGGTATTATAACAAAGTGAAAGCAATTGGGAACAACAGCAACTCAGAGACGAAGTGGTAGTCCACGTAAAATCACAGAGTGGGGTCAGCGCATGCTGAGGAGCACAGTGTCAATAACTACAGACCTTCAAACTTCATGTGGCCTTCAGATTAGCTCAAGAACAGTGTGTAGAGAACTTTACGGAACGGGCAGTCATTTTCATGGCCGAGCAGCTGCATCCAAGCCTTACAGCACCAAGTGCAATGCAAAATGTCAGATGCAGTGGTGTAAAGCACGCCACTACTGGTCTCTAGAGCAGTGGAGACGTGCTCTCTGGAGTGACCAATCATGCTTCTCTGTCTGGAAATCCATTGGACGAGTCTGGGTTTGGCGGTTGCCGGGAGAACGGTACTTGTTTGACTGCACTATGCCAAGTGTAAAGTTTGGTGGAGGGGGGATTATGATGTGGGGTTGTGTTTCAGGGGTTCTATGCAGCTCGTTAGTTTCAGTGAAAGGAACTCTTAATGCTTCAGCATACCAAGACATTTTGGACAATTTCAGACAATTTCATGCTCCCAATTTTGTGGGAACAGTTTGGGGATGACCCCCATTCCAACATGACTGCACACCAGTGCACAAAGCAAGGTCCATAAAGACATGGATGAGCGAGTTTGGTGTGGAGGAACTTGACTGACCTGCACAGAGTCCTGACCTCAACCCCATAGAACACCTTTGGGATGAATTAGAGTGGAGACTGCGAGCCAGGCCTTCTCGTCCAACATCAGTGCCTGACCTCACAAATAACGCTTCTAGAGGAACGGTCAAAAATTCCCATAAACACACTCCTAAACCTTGTGGAAAGCCTTCCCAGAAGAGTTGAAGCTGTTACAGCTACAAAAGTTCATTTGCATGTAAAGGCAGGCGTCCCAAAACTTTTGGCAATATAAGCGTAGCTTCTGTCATTACTCCCCTCACAATCCTCTCTTCTTTTTTTTCCTCGTTCGTTAAGTTAATAAAACAATTGCAAGTTAAAAGCCCTCCCCCCTTTTGGAAAACTTACAGCTTTATCTCTGACTGTTACAAAGTGCTGACCCTGGAGACTCCTTCCAAAAATGTTAAATAAACGTCTCCTCACACACTCCTCGTCTGTTTATGTGGACTGCCTGCCTTTGCAAGTCCCTGTGTAAATTGTTACTATGGAAACAATAAAGTGTTAGAAAGGAGCTTGTTAATATAAACCTGTGACTTGGCTTCGTAGCCGACGCTATTGTCAGAGCTGCTAGAGAAAACATTATAAATTAGATCAGAGGCTGGAGAATTTAACGGTGCTGTGGTATACACGTGAAATAATAAAATGTAATGTAAAAAAAAAAAAGTACTGAATGTCCGAGGAAGGCATTCAGTACAATCCACCAAGAGTCAGGAAACTGCAATGGAAAATTCATTAGCATTGAAATATCAGCTAGAAATGTTCCAGTTCCAGTGAAGAAGCTGTGGCCTCTGTGCATGCAGTTCCTTGGAAGGAGACTGTTCTGAATGAAACTGCGTCATCCAAATGCTAGATTATAATTCTGAATGTAAAACTGTATTATTTAGAGTTCTTTAGATCATTCCTCAATTTGATTGGTAATGTGCAGTGGGCCTGAGGAGATTTGGACGATGCTGTTAAAAGAATAAGAGGTCAGTGGCTCCATCTAGTGAGTCTGGTCAATTTACAGTTTGTGTTCGTTCGTTCTTTCTTTCTTTCTTTCTTTCTTTCTTTCTTTCTTTCTTTCTTTCTTCCATCCTTCTTTCCTTCCTTCCTTTTTTCCTTCCTTCTTTCTTTCTTTCTTTCCTTCCTTCCTTCCTTTCTTTCTTTCATTACTTCCTTAAAGAGAAAGCAAACATTGATCATGTGTGTTTCTGAAAATGACCTAAATTTAAAAGAAATGCATAAAAACCAATAGAATATGTCTTGCTTCTATCATTTCCAGTGTATGATATATGCAATGTTCTGTCTATCTAAAAATGCTAATGATAAGGTCTATGTTTCTGTTGTGTACCATTCATGTTGATGCCATGTAGACTTAATGCCCCGGTCATTCAGTTCAATCTACACATTACAGCCAAATCTACTGCGGTCACTGTCTTCAGTTAAAAGACTGCTTTTGGCTGTTTTTGTTTTGTTTTTTGACTGTATAGCTTTTTTGAAATACTTTTGTTTACTACACTTTATTACAGTTTTTATTTTGCATGTAAATTATTTGTGTTTTTTTTCCCCCCAAGGTTTTTATTATCCGTTCTGGATTTTTTTTTTTTTTATCTGGTTAAGGGGACAGTGGGCTCTTGAATATAGTTTGCTCTCAATCCAGAATCCTCTCTTTTAGCATGCCAAGTGAAATGTCCAGAAGAAATTTCTATTATGTATTTATTCTTATGTATACGATGCATTTTATTTTTAAGAAACTTAAGAGAGATGGTGGATAATGTGCATAATGGTATACACTTTGCATGCAGGCTATGGATTGACAGTAAAATTACAGCAATATGATTTTTAAATAAGAAAAACTAAACTTGTAAGAAAATATGAACGTTTCATTTGTATATTGAATAAATGACCTATACAGTGAATGTGAAAATAAACACCTTGTATCAACTGCAGTGCAGAGCTTCCTTCCTTTGGTTTTCTTTTTCTTTCCTTCTTTTTTTCTTTTCTTCCCTCCTTTCTTTTCTTTCTTTCTTCCTTTCTTTCTTTCCTCCTCTCTTTCTTTCCTTCCTTCCCTTTTTTCTTCCTTCTTTCCTTTCCACTTGTTTTTTTTCTTCCTTTCTTTCTTGATTATTGGATTCATAGAGCTACATAAAAAAGAGCTACATAATACACAGAGCTACATAAAACTACATAGAGCTATATAAAACTACACAGAGCTAGATAAAATACAGAACTACATAAAACTACACAGAGCTAGATAAAATACAGAGCTATACAAAACTACACAGAGCTACATATAACATAGAGCTACAAAAAACACAGAGCTACATAAAACTACATAGAGCTACATAAAACACAGAGCTACATAAAATACAAAGCTACAAAAAACACAGAGCTACATAAAACTACAAAGAGCTACATAAAACACAGAGCTACATAAAACAACACAGAGTTACACAGAACAACATAGAGCTACAAAAAACACAGCTACATAAAACTACATAGAGCTATATAAAACTACAAAGAGTTACATAAAACTACATAGAGCTACATAAAACTACATAGAGCTACAGGAAACTACACAGAGCTACAGGAAACTACACAGAGCTACAGGAAACTACACAGAGCTACAGGAAACTACACAGAGCTACAGGAAACTACACAGAGCTATATAAAACTACATAGAGCTACATAAAATACAAAGCTACAAAAAACAGAGCTACATAAAACTATATAGAGCTATATAAAACTACATAGAGCTACATAAAACTACACAGAGCTACATAAAACTACACAGAGCTACAGGAAACTACAAAAAGCTACAGAAAACTACACAGAGCTACATAAAACTACATAGAGCTACATAAAATACAAAGCTACAAAAAACACAGAGCTACATAAAACTATATAGAGCTACATAAAACACAGCTACATAGAACTACATAGAGCTATATAAAACTACAAAGAGTTACATAAAACTACAAAGAGCTACAAAAAACTACACAGAGCTACAGGAAACTACAAAAAGCTACAGAAAAGTACATAGAGCTATGTAAACTACACAGAGCTACATAAAACTACAAAGAGCTATATAAAAATACACAGAGCTACATAAAACTACACAGAGCTACATAAAACTACAAAGAGCTACATAAAACTACACAGAGCTACATAAAACTACAAAGAGCTATATAAAACTACATAGAGCTACATAGAACTACATAGAGCTATATAAAACTACACAGAGTTATATAAAACTACACAGAGCTACATAAACTACATAGAGCTATATAAAACTACATAGAGCTATATAAAACTACATAAAACTACACAGAGCTACATAAACTACATATAGCTATATAAAACTACATAGAGCTATATAAAACTATATAAAACTACATAAAACTACATATAGCTATATAAAACTACATACTGTAGAGCTATATAAAACTACATAGAGCTATATAAAACTACATACTGTAGAGCTATATAAAACTACATACTGTAGAGCTATATAAAACTACACAGAGCTACATAAACTACATAGAGCTATATAAAACTACATAGAGCTATATAAAACTACATAAAACTACATAGAGCCATATAAAACTACATATAGCTATATAAAACTACATAGAGCTATATAAAACTACAAAAACTACTAGAGCTATATAAAACTACATAGGGGCTATATAAAACTACATAGAGCTATATAAAACTACAAACCTTTCCTTCTTTCTTTCCTTCCTTTCTTTCTTGATTATTGTATGGAAAGCCGAACACATCAAAAGAGGGCCGAAACCGCGCCACCCGATTGAGCCGCCCTGGGCGGACCAAATATCTGCGCGGCCCAATGGACAGATCAGCGCGACAGTCTGGAGAGCGCAGAGATGAGCTGGTTTACTTGCGCCGCCCAGTGGATAGCGCTGCTCGAACCACAAACCTGTGTGACCCACTGGGAAGCGCTGCGCGACTCTGATAGAAATAAACCCCACCCACCATCAATTTACATTTTACCCACAATTCTCCGCTGTAGTGTAAAGCGCACATGGAAGCTGTTTTTTCATGCTTAGGCTACAACAATATTGCCAGACAGTATGAAGTTGAACTTTTTAATATTTATTATGTTTGTTTGTTTTTTACTGCAGTGTTGTTCGACAGTACTTAGTGGAATTACATGCATGTCTAGTTGCAACGATTGTGTTGCTGGTCTCGTTTGTGTTAAAACTTGAGGATTAAAAAGCCTTCTAACTTCATTTTCTGCATTGTGTGAAGTGTTTCTTCTATTTTCCAAAGCCTCGTCAATTTTATTCAAAATGTCAGAACTGCTTAATATTGTTTCTACTATGCGCCTTGCCATGCCTGGTTTGCCCTTGCGCTTCCTAGCGGAGAATTGTGGGTAAAATGTAAATTGATGGTGGGTGGGGTTTAATTCTATCAGAGTCGCGCAGCGCCTTCCAGTGGGTCACGCAGGTTTATTATTGGCTTCATAGAGCTATTATCATCATATTATTGGCTTCCTAGAGCTACATAAAACACATTGTTCTTGTTTTTAATCGAGGCGCAATTAATACAAAATTCATTAACGTTTACGCGGTCAGAGGTGTGCCGTATACTCAGGGTTTTATAACGGCTAACGGCTTAGCCAATCAGAAGTGACGCTTTGCTCTGTGCTAGTCTCTGATTGGACGAAAGCGCACATGCGCTCAATTTTCGTTTCATTTCCAAAGAAAAACCCAGAACTGGTGTTTCTGGAACTACTGGAGAGAAAGACCGCGGAATATTAAAAGGTAGGCGTATTTTATTCAAGGTGAAACTTATATTTACAGCGTAATTTAGTCTGTTTTGCCAGAGGGATTTATGTAAAGGTACTTAAAAAACGAGGATGAATTCAAGCCGAGTTTTTTAATCTGTATGTATGACGACGGTATCCTGTTTCTCACTAATATTTCATTAGGAATATTTTTTCCCGCATATACGGCGTTGTGTATGTTCAGGGGATTGAATTAAAACCAGTTAAAGCTATAATTCAAGCTAAGTGCGTGGATAGTAAACACGGAAGTGACCGACAGCTGCGTGCACAGTCATATGATAGGTCTATCCTGTAGCTTTCTTCCTTCGAGCCTGTAGAACTTCCTTAAAAATGATAAGCTATAGCCTAGAAGATATACGTGTAAATTCTATAAAATAGTGTTTATTAAATAGTGCTGGATGACGTCATCCGCCGCGTCATCTTCTAATCTACTGTAAGATTTTTTTCTATTTTATTTTATTTACAATCTTTTTTTTTTGTTTACAATCAGTTTTTGATTTACAATAAAATAATAAAAATAAATAAATAAATAAAAACACCGAAGATCCGTAAGGTCGCCATGTCGAGTCTGTCCAGGGTTGCCAGATCTGCATGATAAAATCACCTTCTCGGTATCTATTTAAAAAAGTAATTAAAAGAAAATGTCTAGAACTAAAAACTGGTGTCCCAAGAAGGTTTGTATTGTCTCAAATTAATTTTTATTTTATTAACTATGCCGTTTCCCGTTCGATGGCATACATGGTCACTTTATTAAATGTTGAAAAACAACACAAAAAGGAGAACACTCTACACAGACAGTAACCGGAGGTCAGGATTAAATTGGGCAACCTGAAGCACAGATACAGCAATTAGATGAAATATAGGACAGTATTTTGGAATATTTTTTTTTAAATAAATAAAAAATACCAGTATTTCGTGGAATTTGTGTATCTTTAATCAACTGCAAGAGCTTGAGTTTGTCAGCTTTGGACCTTGTTTTGTGCACAATATCATGCAGGAAAACATTTTGGCCTCTTAGTTAACGCAAACCTTTTTGTAATGATACAGCCTACAAATAAATCCTACACAAATGTGTACTTTTTAGCTTTGACCTAACAGATTGGGTCCGCAAACGTTTGTCCATTTAGAGTATTTATATTTTCTGCAATCTCGCAGTTTGCTATTCTTCCTCATCTGACCAACTCCTGCTATGTTGAAATCACAGCATTTCCTCAGATAGTGGCGTGTCTTTACAGTTATACTTGAATCACACCTTGGTGCTACTGATTTGCCAAAAAATCAGCTAAATAGTGCCTGGGCTTTGTTCCCATTTCTGTTCAAGGTTGCCAGGGTTGTGTTAGAAAAACAGCTGGAAAGCCAATTTATACAACATAATTCAAAATATGTTTATTTGAAACACAGTTACACTTATTAACACATTTATTGTTACTTAATACATGCTCAAATTATAAGAGTAACAACAACAGAATATACTGGCAACTACTCAAAAGTATTACATACGTGTTCACGATACACCGATCAGCCATAACACTGTGAGCAGTGAGAGGTGAAGTGAATAAGACTGATGATCTCCTCATCATGGCACCTGTTAGTGGGTGGGATATATTAGGCAGCAAGTCAACATTTTGTCCTCAAAGTTGATGTGTTAGAAACAGGAAAAATGGACAAGCGTAAGGATTTGAGCGAGTTTGACGAAGGGCCAAATTGTGATGGCTAGACCACTGGATCAGAGCATCTCCAAAACTGCAGCTCTTGTGGGGTGTTCCCGGTCTGCAGTGGTCAGTATCTATCAAAAGTATCTTTTAAGTCCCTCCATGGAGGCCCCACCTCACAACTTAGAGGACTTAAAGGATCTGCTGCTAACATCTTGGTGCCAGATACCACAGCACACCTTCAGGGATCTAGTGGAGTCCACGCCTTGATGGGTCAGGGCTGTTTTGGCAGCAGAAGGGGGACCAACACAGTATTAGGCAGGTGGTTATAATGTTATGCCTGATCGGTGTATGTTGTAATACGTAAAAGCCATGTATGTGTAAGTTTACAAGCTATATAATTAGTTACAATTAAGGAACTCCTTGCTTTCATATCACTGAAAGAACTAAGCTTGTTTATCTCTAATTGGACATCTGACCTGATTTTCTGTTTTCAACTGTGAAGTCTGTCTTCTGCTCAAATAAAGCAATCTCATTCTGGTATGATTCACAATTTTTAGAAGTAGTCGATCTCAGCTCTGCACTTCAGGTGTATATAAAAGAGTTATTAGATTTTTGCTTAATAATTCTATAATAAAAAAAATTTTAGATGGGATTTTTTTGGGTATCTGATTGCACTCAGTGTTCAACACAATGTCCTGCAACGGTCATCTCGGTTCTGGATTTGAACCCTGCTTAAACCCTGTCATGAGTGAGACTATAGCTGAAGATGCACAGCAGCTTGAAATGTTCATGTCTTATATATTTAGCATAGCATGTATCGCATTCCATTCCAATCGAACAGTAATGTGCTTGCATTGTGTTTTCACAGCTCGCAGCATGGCCTTCTGACTATTTTATCAGCTCTGCATCCACGCAACACTGTCAAGAGCATACTGGTGCAAGGGAAAACCTACACTCGGGTAACTATAGTCTGAATCGCAGCCGTGTTGAATAATTCAGTAATAAAGTTTGGCTGTAAAAAAGTGAAAACTGAGTGACGTCTGTTCTCTGATACGCTTCTCAGACAAATGATGGAGGTTAAAGACGTCGTGGCGAACAAAGATGTCGCAATGATGATTTTACAGAAGAACATACAGTCTGCAAAAACCCCTGAGGAAAGAGAACAATATGAGAAGCAAGTGTTTGAGCTCCATCAGGTAACCATGTCACAAATGATGTCACCAAAGTTGTTACTATGGAAATAGTCGTCATCATCATCATCATCACATGGTGGCAGTCAGTTCTTAGGAGTTATGGTTCTTTGCATTTGTGTAAAGGGAAAACATTTTTTTAATTCTAATACTGTTTTTTGGGATATTTCTTTCCTTAGGGCAAAGAGATGGTCATTAAATCTATGCAACAAATAGTGGAAAAGTGCACAGACTCCAAGGAAGCTATGCACGACATTTTGCATGGAAAAAGCCAAGAATATGCAAGCCTGGAATATAAGGAGGTCGTCGAGCACTACAGAGAGAAGTGCTTCAACTGGCACGAGACGAAGGTGCAAATCTCACATTCTTGCTATAAGTGTAGAAGTACATAATGTCACCACGTTGTTTTGCCTGTTTTCACACTGCGTCTTTCGAATTTTCAGTACCAGTCCAGTATGGACCATCTGTACATCTTCGCTAACCTGCTGCACAAGAAAGTTCCAGTGGAACGGTAATGTCCTCCATACATACACTTAATTTTAGAGACAATTACACTCACTGGCCACTTTAGCAGATATGAAAGTGAGTCAAATGAATATATTGCATTAGTTTAATCGATTTTTTTCCACACAGGAAACTGGTAAGTACAGTAGAGAAGTGCAGTAGAGAAAGTACAGTAGAGAAGTGCAAAACAAAATAACAAAAATCAGAAAACACACGGACAATTCAGGCAGAGCGGAAAAGGTAGGTATAGTATGTGAATGGAATTCTTCCCTCTGATTGGACGAGACATCTGTCGCTCAGGTTGTACAGGAAGTAGGAAATTGTGTGTCTAACTTTATTTCTTGTACATGTGTGGAGTTCTGGCTTCACTTTAAACCATTGTTTTCCCGATAGTGCAACTTTAAATCTTATAAAGAAAATAACAAACATATATATTTATAAGAAAATGGAGTTCATTCAGCGCTACTTTAAGGAAGGACGTGATTTTGGATATACTGATAGCGTATCATGGCGTAAAGATTAGTTTGCGATCTCTAAAAACACACCTGAAGAACGCAGGAATGTTGGGAAGACCAAACTATTCCAGATTAAAGGATGTAAGGAGCGCTATAAGAGCAGAGCTGTGTTCATACACACACCAATCCACTTTCTACTGCTGCAGCCTGCTGGACTTCCTGTACATCCTGAGTGACCGATGTCTCATCCAATCAGAGGGAAGAATTCCGTTCACAAACTATACCTACCTTTTCCACTTTGTCCAAATCGTCCTCGTGTTTTGGGGTTTGTTATGGTGTTTTGTACTTCTCGGCCACCGTAGCTAAGCGATTAAGGTTTCATTTGACTCATTATCGCAATATTCACATAAATGCAATAGAGTTCTGACTATTGAACTGAATAGATTTAACAGATTAGCAAAGAGAAATAATCACACTAATCAGACTAGCAATGTACACCTACCAGAGACACCAACCATCTCTGCTACTTCTTTCCAAGTCTCAATACACATTTAATGAGAGTTTATATGGTATAAGATATAATCACAGTTAATAGTAACAGTGAATAGGAACTAAAGACATGAAGGACAGGAACCGAGGTCATGTCCTACCACCAGCATATGCCATAGGATTGGTCTGAGGAATCATTTGGGGTTTGTTGCATAATACCTCATTTGCATATCTCAGTTCACGTGTCACTCTGTCGCTTGCTGCTACCCTTAAAATCATGGCTCATGGACAAGCGCAGAAACAAAACGATTCCATGTCACTTTGTTAAGGACCACTGGTGTAATCATTCAGACAGGTCAAAGGTCAAAGTTGGTAATAAAGTGTGTTACAACATTTCATCACATGTCTCTTGATCACTACCTTCCAGTGCTTTCTTTTCCCTTCATTAACTTTTTTTTTTTTTCAGGATTAAAAATGCGATCGATGAAGTGGGTGCTGCCATGAGAGCCAAAATGGAAAAGGAAAGCGTGATGGAACAGTAAAAAGAAAATAAACAGGCAAAAGAAAAGAGAAATGGAAACTGAGAGCGAAGATGGAGAACACAGAAGATAGCTACGCCAAGAGCGAATGAATTGGTCTTGTTTTTCAAATTATATACAATAGCCATGAGAGCCTGAAGAAAGATATATTTTCCAGACAGCTATTTCAGTATAATAACTACCCTTATATTCATATTATTTCATTACTACATGTAAACTGAATGGGTTTTTCTGATTACTTTATTTACTGCTGCTTTTGCTTGAAAGTGCACAAGTCTGGAGCAGTCGAGACCTACCGCTAATCACGCTGACGTTTGCTAAACTCTCTTCCTAATGATCCGAGATATCCTGTAGTCTTCTTGTTGGTCTTCTGGGACCTTTGTACTATTTACTTTGATAATTTTAATCATCCGAATCTTTTTTTTTTTTTTAATGACTCACTGTCATGTTGGCTTTCTTATGACACAATATCACCAATTTAGCAATGTAGAACACTACAAATACAGCTGTACAATATACAAGAACAGATTGGAAAGATTTAAATAAATAAATCATAATAAAGAAAGATTAATATTCAGTGCACTTTAATTTACTGCTATTCCTCTTCTGCCTTTTTTTGGTCTTCTGTCTGATCCTAAATGCATCATTTAGTGTAAAAGTTATGTTCAGATAAATGCAGCGGCTCGTAAAGCAACTGACCGTTTCATTTTGTAGGGTGCATTTAACAATCGTGAATAAAATGCAGATTGGCCATATTTCTAGATTAATACAGGAAAAAAAGAATTTCCATCATTATTAATAAAGTTCTATCTTATCTTAGCTTACACTTATATTGGCAAAAGTTTTGGGACGTCTGCCTTTACATGCACATGAATGTAATATGGAGTTGTCCCGCCCTTTGCAGCTAGAACAGCTTCAACTCTTCTGGGAAGGATTTCCACAAGGTTTAGGAGTGTGTTTATGGGAATTTTTGACCGTTCCTCTAGAAGTGCATTTGTGAGGTCAGGCACTGATGTTGGACGAGAAGGCCTGGCTCGCAGTCTCCGCTCTAATTCATCCCAAAGGTGTTCTATGGGGTTGAGGTCAGGACTCTGTGCAGGCCAGTCAAGTTCCTCCACACCAAACTCGCTCATCCATGTCTTTATGGAGCTTGCTTTGTGCACTGGTGTGCAGTCATGTTGGAACAGGAAGGGGTCATCCCCAAACTGTTCCCACAAAGAGCATGAAATTGTCCAAACTGTCTTGGTATGCTGAAGCATTAAGAGTTCCTTTCACTGGGACTAAGGGGCCGAGCCCAACCCCTGAAAAACAACACCTGAATTCAATGATTTGGAGGGGTATCCCAAAACTTTTGGCAAAATAGTGTATCTTATCTTCACATTGCTGCAACAATTTTTCCACAAATAATCAAAGACCATTTTAACACAAAGATGTTTCATAACCATCCCTTAAAATCAGCATGTCTTTATTGCACCATGTGGAAAACAAACCAAAGCACATTATAAAATGTAGTACCGGCGTCCTAATACAATCAGCTCCAGAATTAACGGCACTCTTGTTAAAGGTGGGTTTAAAAAGTTATAAAATTGTCATTAAAAATGTATTTGTCATCGTTTTTTGCATTTAATTAGCACACTGATCACATGAGAAAGCTATGCTGTAAAGTGAATTTTTTTTTTTTTTTTTAAATGTAAACAGGTGTATTATAATAGTTTTAACACCACGTAGGATAACCATTGACACTTCTAGAAATCCTTAGGAGCAAAATGTAACAGAACAAGGGAATAATTTTGAAGCTGACGGTATATACGCACATACACTGATCAGGCATAACATTATGACCACCTGCCTAATATTGTGTTGGTCCCCTTTTTGCCCGTCGAGTCATGAGCTCCACTAGATCCCTGAAGGTGTGCTGTGGTATCTGGCACCGAAATGTTAGCAGCAGATCCTTTAAGTCAGGACTTAAAGGACACTTTTGATAGATACTGAACACTGCAGACCGGGAACACCCCACAAGAGCTGCAGTTTTGGAGATGCTCTGATCCAGTGGTCTAGCCATCACAATTCGTCCCTTCGTCAAACTCGCTCAAATCCTTACACTTGTCCATTTTTCCTGCTTCTAACACATCAACTTTGAGGACAAAATGTTCACTTGCTGCCTAATATATCCCACCCACTAACAGGTGCCATGATGAGGAGATCATCAGTCTTATTCACTTCACCTGGCACTGCTCATAATGTTATGGCTGATCAGTTTAGATTCACATATATACATTTGTCCATGGTTGGAGTAACAGCTTGGAACAGGAAGCTGATTAATAACCAAGATTGTAAATACAGCTCCTTAGTCAACGGTCATGTGAATAATACATTCCTTTTTTTTTTTTTTTTTTAAAAAGGACCGGTCAGCTATGACACAGGATGATGAAGAAATTGAATCATTTATTAATTTATTATGGGAAGACTGCAGCAATGCTTCCATTAAGTCTTTTAAAACTTGGTAGCAATGTGCATATTGGGAACAGGTTTAGTGTTAGAGCACTTTCACAAATGGATTTAAAGTGCATTTCACCCAACAGTAAGAAGTGACTAGTGAATTAAAAGCAATGCTGACTACATGTCTGGCTCATTATAATGCTGAATCGAATGCACTGGACAATCTTCTAGCCCAATGAATAAAAGTATAAAGATTATCATTTAAACAGCTTGGAGAATACTAGCTAAAAAAAAACTTCCCACAATGCTGACATTAAAATAAACACTGTACTATAATGTTTAGATAAAGCAGCAGGGGAAAAATATTCATAATAGTTTGCTTTATGAAATCTAGCACCCAGTCAGAAGGAAATAAATGCTAAAGGTTTTTCATGGGAAGATATAGAGTATAGAGTCGTGTGGAAAGGTTTGCATCCCCTAAACACGGTTTCTGGATGTTTATTTTACAAAACATCTACAAATAATTAAATTATGCCAAATGAAAAGGTCATTTTGGTGAAACATATTTTGTTGAAATATAAGTAGAGGTGTCAAAATACATTAGAAGAATGGTTCATACTCAAATAGTCAATAGAGCACTATGTGACTAAACAAGGTAAGGCTGTGTCTCAAATCACATGACTCTACACAGTACTGTTGAGTAATAACACGAATCACTTCACCTGTTATGATTAGTGTTTGAATTCTAGTTTTAATCTCTCAGGAAGCCTTCCAAACTACTGGTACGTAAGGTCCGTTTTGTGTACCCGGATTGTCTTCTAAAAAATTTTAATTCTGATTTGAGTACAGACTCAACAGACACCTTAAGGACACCAAAACAGACTTGGGGACACCTTGAGCACCCAAAAACAGACCTAAGGACACCTTAAGGAGACCAACAAAAACCTGGGGACACCTTAAGGACACCAAAATAGACCTGGGGACACCTTAAGGACACCAAAATAGACCTGGGGACACCTTGAGCACCCAAAATAGACCTGGGAACACCTTAAGGACACCAAAATAGACCTGGGGACACCTTAAGGACACCAAAACACACCTGGGAACACCTTAAGGACAGCAAAACAGACCTGGGGACACCTTAAGGACAGCAAAATAGACCTGGGGACACCTTAAGGACACCAACATAGACCTGGGGACACCTTAGGGACACCAAAACCCACCTGGGGACACCTTAAGGACACCAAAACAGACCTGGGGACACCTTAAGGACACCAAAACAGACCTGGGGACACCTTAAGGACACCAAAACAGACCTGGGGACACCTTAAGGACACCAAAATAGACCTGGGGACACCATAAGGACACCAAAACAGACCTGGGGACACCTTAAGGACACCAAAATAGACCTGGGAACACCTTAAGGACACCAATACAGACCTGGGGACACCTTAAGGACACCAAAATAGACCTGGGGACACCTTAGGGACACCAAAACCCACCTGGGGACACCTTAAGGACACCAAAAAATAACAGACCTGGGGACACCTTAAGGACACCAAAATAGACCTGGGGACACCTTAAGGACACCAAAACACACCTGGGAACACCTTAAGACACCAAAATAGACCGGGGGACACCTTAAGGACCCCAAAAACCCACCTGGGGACACCTTAAGGACACCAAAACAGACCTGGGAACACCTTAAGGACACCAAAATAGACCTGGGGACCCCTTTAAAGGGACACCAAAATAAAGCCCCCCTGGGGACACCTTAAGGACACCAAAATAGACCTGGGGACACCTTAAGGACACCAAAACAGACCTGGGAACACCTTAAGGACACCAAAACACACCTGGGAACACCTTAAGAGACCAAAATAGACCTGGGGACACCTTAAGGACACCAAAATAGACCTGGGGACACTGAGCTAACGACAGGGATCACAAGGTTTTAGGAGATGGAGCTCATCAGTGTGTTTAACATCCATGAAGTCAGTGGTTATAATGTTATGCCTGATCGGTGTATGTTCAGGTGTGTATCCAGTTCCAAGGTGCTACACACTGTGTTAACAATAGTTACAGCTGTTGATAAACCATCTATATTTCCAACTTATTTAGAGACATTAAATAAGTAATCAGTTCATATTTGTGAATGAAAAAAGTATGAAGTCTCTCTGCCCATCATATCACTGTGCAGTCAAAGTAATGTGATTGGTCACATTTTTACATGTGGACTGTTTGGGATTTTTGTAACAAACATGAAGAGAGAACGTGAAGAACGCACTGTGCTATCAGACCGACTGTATGCTGGAGTGAAAGCAGTCAGAACTCGGTGTGTGTCGGACTGCTGAAGTCTTTAGGTCCCATTTCACTGGGTTTCATGAAAACGCCCTCCATGGCTTTCCAGTAGCTGTGCTGGCTGCTGCTGGTCATCGCGTGCACTTCTCTCTGGCCGTGGATCGGCCTGCCGTACTGCTCGCCCGTCACTGACAGCAGCGCTTCTGTGGCAGTGTGCTGGAAACGCACCGACTCGTCACGTTGCCATACAGAACCCTCACATAATACAGTCCACTCGTCCAAATGGTCACCTTCACCATCCTCTCCAAAGGCACTGACTTCCTAAATGATCAAAGAAACAGGTTAAAGTTTTAGGCGAAAGGTTTCGCGTAAATAGCTGCCCAAATCTTCAGACAGTTCCTCGATGATTGTTATTTGGCTCCATAATATTTGGTCAAACCGGACAAAGCAGAGGTGGAATGAATTGTGGGCCACAAGCCAACGATATCATATCATTTACTATGATATACTTGATGTACCGAAATATAGAAATTATTTTAAAAAGTGGACGGCCTTATTAGGTTTTGAGAGAAAAGACTGGAAGAGGAAGAAGGTTATGATTATGATGAGGATAATGTCTGTACTTTAGAAATTCGTACACAACACAGTGACTGTGTTTCACCACATAAGGGCCCATTTTACAGTGTGTAGTTGTGACATCAAGTGAAGAACAGTGAAGTACCCTAAGAAATTCACAGACTTTCATGTTCTCTGAGGTGAAATACAGCAAACTTCTAACTTTCACCAGAGAAACGAATACACCGACCAGGCATAACATTATGACCATCTGCCTAATATTGTGTTGGTCTGCCTTTTCCTGCCAAAACAGCCCTGACCCCTCATGCACTGTGTATTCTGACACCTTTCTATCAGAACCAGCATTAACTTCTTCAGAAATTTGAGCAACAGTAGCTCGTCTGTTGGATCGGACCACACGGGCCGGTCTTCGCTCCCCACGTGCATCAATGAGCCTCGGCCGCCCATGACCCTGTCGCTGGGTCACCACTGTTCCTTCCTTGGACCACTTTTGATAGATACTGACCACTGCAGACCGGGAACACCCCACAAGAGCTGCAGTTTTGGAGATGCTCTGATCCAGTGGTCTAGCCATCACAATTTGGCCCTTTTTGGTCAAACTCACTCAAATCCTTACACTTGTCCATTTTTCCTGCTTCTAACACATCAACTTTGAGGACAAAATGTTCACCTGCTGCCTAATATATCCCACCCACTAACAGGTGCCATGATGAGGAGATCATCAGTCTTATTCACTTCACCTGGCACTACTCACAATGTTATACCTGATCGGTGTATACTGAGAATGGATCAGTACAGCAGTTTTGGGATTAAAAAAAAACACACCTGCTGTATTGCACACCTCTGACCACAGTCTAAAATGAGTTGTTAGACTGTACACTGGATGATTTCAACTCTCTAACAACTCTGAAAATTCGCTAGCTAACAACATGACTCCCGTGTGACCTGATGTTGTTTAGTCGTTCTGTACGACATGGTCATGAGATGTTGCTGCTAGAAACTACTTCCAAAAATGCCAAATAAATGTTTCACACAGAAAACTTTACCATACACAGATTATAATGCCTTTAAGTGAAGCCTGCACCATACATGTCTGGGTAAATTAGTTGTTACCATAGAAACCATTAGAATGAGTGCATTAATATAAACACGTGATTTGCTTGTTGGATCAAAATGTCATCAATATCAATGTTATAAATAAAAAAACAACTGTATTTAATGTCATTTCTAACCAAGAGACTCTATGTCTTTATGAACGAGTTTTTAATTTAATGTCTGCCGTGCTTGGTGTTTGTAGACCTGGTTGGACGACAGCGGAGATGCGAAGTAGTGGCTGTGCAGATTCCGGCCCGTGTTCACATGTGTGAGCCTGATGTTCTGGCCACATCTGACCGGAGTCCCTCGATGACAACCTGCTCCATTGGTACCACGCACGCTCCAGTAACTGTTGCTGTCTTCCACTGTGGTCACTCCAGTCACCGACTGCTGGCCGCTACCTGAGACACACAAAAACAAGAAAATCAGAATTCATTTCATTAATTGCAACGGCAGCTCTAATGTGAACAAGACGAATCCCAGGTTTATAATAATGATAATACATGATATGTCTTCTTTAATCAACAATAGTGGTTTTCATATACAAGGGGCATTGGTGGCTCAGTGGTAGGTTTCTTGCCTACCCTGAGGAAGGCCCGGGTTCGATTCCCAGCCAATGCCCCAACCCCAGCCACTGGATGCAGTGCCGGTCCCAAGCCCGGAAAAATGGGAGGGTTGCGTCAGGAAGGGCATCCGGCGTAAAACATTTGCCAAGTTGTTGTGAGGACCAGTTGGTCCGAACAGGGAGCAGCCGAAAGCAACTTCTTCTAAGTGATTTTCATATACAAATTGCTGAGGTATAAGAGGAAATTTGTAATATATTTATATATGACAAGATTATCACTATAAACAGTTATAAACAGTTATTACCTCACCAGCCTCTTTCTTAATAAGACAAAAAAAAACACTGGCTTTCTTGTCAAACTGTCCATTACATGCAGAAACAGTGGACACCTGAAACTCCTTACAGAATTAAATATGCCATGTGGAAAATAACAATATTAATAATAAAAACAAGACAGGTTTTCTTATTCATTAATTAGTCCCCTTGCATTAGATCACTCGCCCTTTGAATGAGCTGCTATAACGGCGCATTAATACACAGCGGTGATTTGTCTTGCAGCCGGAACTATTTCCAGAACTGCTGTGATCGACAATGAAGCCACATTTCCTGACCAATCAGAAATGAGAAACCTGATACAACCGCCATCAACCAATTAAAACACACCGGTGTCCTAAATCAATGGACAGATGCAGTCATGTGGAGAGCCGTGTTCACTCACCGGAGCCGTAGCGCACATCATGAGAATGGAGCCTGACGTTGTGTTTAACGTTCAGCAGCTTCACCACCGAGCCGCACGTTACAAAGTGTATTTCCGAGCCAAAGGAGAAGCTACACACACAGGACAATAAAAACGAAACCCATAAAAGCACCACGGAGACGATACGTTTTCCCATTGCTGTAACTTCTATAGACGTCTAATCTGGACGTTTCTGACAGGCTGAGAGCAACGTCATCACCGGGACATAACGACGAAGCGCGCCTTCCTGCGGTCTGGAGCAGGACGTGCCGCTTAGTGATGGGAGGTCCGGCTCTTTTTAAAGATTCGGTTCTTTTGGCTCGGCTCCCTTAAAAGAGCCGGCTCCCAAATGGCTCTTCATTTAGTAGTATCACTTGGAGCCCTCTATTTTAGCCTAATTTAGCAATTATGAATGTTTTGTGTATTGCTAAGCAATTTTGTTATTCACTGTTTTCATAAAAGATTTATTTTTATGCTTTTTTTTACGTTACAAAAAAAAATAGTCACAGCTTTGTTGTTGACCGTGCTTTGACGGATATTTTCATTTTACAAATTCTGCACTCAGCTTTGAAGTTCTCTAAAATCATTAAAACGCAAGCAGGTGCTCCGTCTTTTTCGGTTTTCGCTCATTTCTTCACTTTTCCCGACGCGTTTGCATTTAAATCCGGCTCCCCCGCTTGGTCTGTACCACTACACTCGCTGTCTTCGGAGCGTCCGCCCCCCTTCCTTCTTTCACATATAGTATGACCCTAGTATGTCCTCGCATGTGATTCGCCGCATGGTGTGCCCATCAAAATAAAGTCCCGCCCCTGCCTGCATGGATTGTCAGCAGAACTGAGCAGGAGCGGCTGAAGATTCGGCTCTCCCCGACGGAATTCGGCTCTTCCTGTTCGCTTCATAGAATCGGCTCCTAAAGCCGGCTCGTTCGCGAACGACACATCATTAGTGCAGCTGCACCAAGCATCTATTACCGCCTTTACTTTACTGATGTGGATCACTGCCCTATTGTTAATAATGTTTAAAATCAACGACTAAAATCTATCTTAGGCCAGTGTAATTAATCAACCTCATGTAACCTCCTTAAACTGTGAGTATTCAACATGCCAGATGTTTATTTAGGTGGCCCAACACCATAATGTCACTTTATTTTGTGTGTTTCATCTTTATTATTGTTGGATTTTCTATACATAATAAATTACATTTGCAGGTCATATAGTAAATGCAAACTAGTAGCATTCTTAAATATATAGTAATAAATTAATTTGTTCTATAACATCAGTTATAAAACCACCAGACTGTAATCTACCTTTAAATCCAAGTAAATAGTGACAGACCGCCTAGATTACACAAAAAGCCAATAAACTAGTCTTTCATTTTAAAACTTGTAAAGTCAAAACATTATTTAGTTGCCCTATCCAAGATGGCGGCGCCGTTGACACGTCTGCCTGAGGCACTTTTTCATATCTCAGAAGAAAATGTCTATAACACGTATTCAGTCGAATTCATTTTAATTTTGTATTTAATCGCTGTTCAATTAAGTTTCATCCGTGTGGCCCTACCGTGAACATCAATAAATCTAACGTCCATTTTGCGGTTTCAGCGCAGACCGGATGTTACATATTCCAGAGCGGAAGCAAAATCACGCAACGTTCTGTCGGCCATTTTTGTTGTTAGTTGCCTGAAACGTTCTTTCCCTTTTATCCTTAAGGTATTTTTTTCACGTTTTTAAAGCGGCCCGCACCGCAGGGGAACGTAAGTATGCTGTCGAGTTATATCTAAAAGACGACAAATCCTAGAAGCAGTTTAGTTTGCATATAAATGTTAATTTTAGCCTTGTTTATCTAACTTCGACTAAGCTAGCTGTGTTAGCTTAAGGCCTTGTTGTCTTGCTAGCACATGCTAACACTTCCTTTCCGCTGTCGCACTGCGCTGGGAGATTTGTAGTTTGGGTAAATTAGGGCTGGTCCTGCGATCAGGTGTTGTTTTCGTAACCAGGTGGATGTTATTTTATTTCTCATTTTATGCCTTTTTGTGACTTTTCCCCCCCCCGTATACCTGGTTAGCTGTATAGAGGGCTAACGTCAATGCGGTTAAATTTTCGTGTCTGCGTCAAGATACACGACCTTTCAGTCTCGCGCTGCTTCCTGCAGTAATATCCATAATATGTTATAATATTGGCTAAAATATCAAATACACACAGTGGTGTTTTTTGTTTTAGAAAATGTACTCTTTGGTTATTGATGCCGGCATTTTCTTCAGATTTGTTGCAGTGGTTTCTAATAGCTGAAGCTGATCATTAAGGGCAAAGGACTATTAAACTATATGAATGCTTCATGTTCTGAGATAGAGTTAATATTCTGCATAAAGCGGTGAAGAGATCATGTACAGTGACCGATCACGACACTGAAACAAGTTAAAATTATATGAAGAGTCTGCTTTGTTTTGTTTTTTTCCCCGGCTGCTGTTTTAAAATACAGTGATTTAAAGTGACTGTGTGCAAATCTTTCAATAGCCCTTGCAGACATGTCGGACTTCATCGAAAGCGAGGCGGAGGAGTCCGAGGAGGAGTTTGAGGAGAAGGAACTGAAGCCCAAGAAAACTCAGAGGTTTATGGAAGATGATGATGATGGTAAGAAGTCTTAAACCAGGGGAATTCAGATTGCACATTGATGCCAGCCTGGTTTCGTCCAAATGTACTGCTTGAGTCTGACATCAGTATTATGTTTCACATTCAGTGAGCAATTTTTTCTCACATTAGTAAAGAATCAT